>JAPYZI010001146.1:0-35695 GCA_030523105.1 Ophioninae sp. A BG-2022a | reverse complement strand
GTTTTGGCAGTGAAATAAACTAGATGGCGTTAGTGGTTTCAGCGCAATTACAAAGAATCATCTTACCCCAAGGGATCAACTCGTACTACTTTCCCCTAACAACATTTTTTTTAAAGATTCTTTTCTAATTTTTTTCTTAATTTTCTACGACTATTATCAAAATACCACAATGAAATTTCGGGAAAAGATGTTAAATGAATTTGGTTATTCAGAAACAGAAAAATACATGGTTTGTTCGCTAAGATGTTGGATTTTTTGTATGGATAGAAAAGTTTTGCACCATCGTCAGTATTTTTTAAAACGTCTAGTGTTGTGTATTGAAAGGATAGCCATGCACTTTTAATAATTGCGCTATTGAGTACGCGGTAGGGCCCCGAGGACGCTTACAAAACGTAGTCCCTCTGGCGAGATAGACGAAGTATGGAAAAAAAGAATGAAGGGATATAGAAACTAATCGAGGTGACAGAAAATCGGAGTTACACTGTACAGAAATTCGTAGTCGAGTCGTTTCGAAGCGAAGGAAAATAAATTAAAGGGAGTGCAAAAGGGAAAGGCGTCCAGGAGGAAAAAGGACGCAGGGGCTGCTACGTTGAAGGAACACGGGCTTTAAAAAGTGAAAGATAAAAAGAGCTGAAGGGAGATAGAGAAAGAGAAAGAGAGAGTGAGAGGACGAGAAATACAGAGCCAGGAAAATTAAGGCAGACGTTTTGAAAACTTAATTACCTGTGTAGGCTCTATTAATTAATTTTCCTCGATTTCCCGCTCCCAGCCTTTTCCCGCGAGAGAAACGAGCCAGTAGCGGAGAGCTCAACCACTCTTCGTCCTCCCCATCTCGGCGGTAAAACACCAGTGGAAGTTCTCCCGCGTTAAAAGAGGGACAAACGTATAGATAGAGTTGGAGAGGGGAAAGGGAGGGTTGCAGGCGAGAGGGAATCCACCGCTCTCCTCGACACTGGAGATGGTGCGGTGCCAGAGAGGGTAGCGCATAATTCCCGCGGCATTATTCCTGGCACGTCTGGCACCAGGAACCTCCTATATATTTTCCAATCCCCTTTTCTGTGCCGACGACACCATACCACCTCCGCGACCACCACCACGCGGAGCCTTTGTTCCTCATTTACTTTTTATCCTCCGCAGAAGCGACGAATCCAGTCTCCCCTTGCACGAGATTCTCTCTCTCTCTCTCTCTCTCTCCGCCTTTTTTTCTCCCCTTTCCTCTCCTTCCTAGCCAAGCCTGGCACATCCTCGTCTACTCCGTGACTCTTCTCCCAACTCCGCTTTTTTTCTTCGCCTCTAACACCCTCGTCGAAACTCTTTTATATAGTATTTCCCTACGTTCAGCCCCACTCCCTTACCTCCATCCATTTATATCATGTACGGGAAATTTCATGCAAACTTGCTGTGGCACTTGGCCCTTTTTTGTATCCATCACGAATATACTATTTGTTTGCACTCGGAGGGAACTTCTGGAAAAGAATCCGGTTATTTCGTTGATAAATTGAGCGCTCCTTAATCGCCGGAATATTCAAACTTTTGGCTCGATAGTGAATCAGCCAAAACCGCAATTTTTACGTCCGCTCTGATCGATTTTTGTTCCTCGGTATTCTAGTAGAAATATTTTTTGGAGGGTGAGGATTTGAAAAAGTGGTTCTTTGTCAAAAATTGTCGAACGAAATTAGATTCTATAAAGATTCACTGGGGAGTAACAAAAATCTCTTGTTTGTGCAAAACGAAAATTAAGTTTTTAAGTTTTAGGATTTTACGATGGATTTTATGATTTTTGTATCAGTGGTTCAGTATGAAGTTTGTGATTTCCAAATGAAATGTTTTGTACTATAATTTATTAAATGCAATTGAATTAAACTTAGCCTCAGAGATTTTAATATGATTTTTTCGGGGGCAGACCTGTACTTAGACTTAAGTTCAATTTTTAACAACGACTTTGTGAAAATTTCAAAAATTGCAATATTTTTCTATAAAAACATCAAAGTTAATAACACTACGTACAAATAGCGCGTAGAATTCCGAGTGTCGAAATCGACTACTTTTTTAATGAGAAAGAAAAACAAAGAAAAGATGTATCCGACTTGGAGGGTCATTGAAACTGCATTGCACAAACAAAAAGATTTCCTACAATTGCCGTAATTTTAAATCCATTAAACCGCTCGTATCTACTTCTCGATATCAAATAATCCAAAATTCTTTGTCACTCGTTTACTCCAGAGTACCGAATTGTGTAAATCAGAAATTTCCATCCATCTTTCTGAGCCATTAAAGGATAATCTTGTAAAAAAGGAAATAAAAATACGCAGGCCCTCCACCCGCTGTTCCAGAAAAAAGTATATGCAGAAAAGCTCCAATTAAATTGATTTTCTGACGTATTTTTGTAACGCAATCTTCCGTAAAAACGATTAGGCACAAAATAGCCTATACCCGACGCCAGTGTACACTACCCCCACACGGGCGTTTATATACTTTGCGTTTTCTTTCTCCAACGTTCAGTAGACTTAAAGCATCCTCCTCGCTCGAGCTTGGCGTTACACGAACGTACACTTTTCTCCCTGCCCATCTCGGGCTCTTTTCCATTATACATAAACTCACCCCCATTCGTTCTCCCTTCCGCGCGCAAGAGTCCCTCTCTCGCGAAGCACTTGTTCGCCCCCCAGAGCCCCGCGACGTGTCTCGCTTCCTCGGCTCTTCGCGCATCCATCTCCCTCTTTATTTCCACGTGGGGAAAACGAGAGGAATGGTAATGGCAGGGGTAGTAGCGGTGGAGTTCGGAGACCCAGGGCTTGTAGAAGAAGTAAAGAGACGAGAAACGGAAAGGATGACGGCGTGTGAGAGCCCGAGAAGCTATGTGTACGTGTATATGTGTGCGTAGTTATGTATAAGTATATAGATCGTTGATGTCGGTGGTACACGTGAATTCACGAGTAGTATACCAGGGCGCCCTCATCTTTTCTACCCCTCGTTCCATTCCACTCAAACTCCACCCTCGGCCCTCTAGGTCCGACACTCCCGGTCCCTTGCGTCTCCTCGTCTCATCCTCTTATTCCCATCTCTTTTTCGCCCTTTTACTACGCTCTCTCGTCGTCTGTGTATCCCTCGCTTACGTGTATACGTATATATCCAAATTCTCTTCCAGCATCACCAACTTTTCAACCCACATCCCTTTTTGCCTTACTTTGTCTCTCTTCCGCTCCAGTCGCGTTTCTCCTCCTCGTTTCATCATCCTCCTCCCGCCCCGTCACCTCCCACCTTTTCCTTCTTCTACCCCCGCATTGGGTATATCTCTCACGACCCTTATTTCCCTAAAATCTCGAGGGATTTCGGAGAGTCGTTCCTACTTTCCTACGGGGGAATATTATGAGATCGCGAGAAGTTTTCACTCCCCGCGAACCAGCTCTTAGCGTCTTCAGACTCCCTCCCTCTCGTACCACCCCGAGGATACTCGCGCTAACCCTCGCTCATTCTATACCTCACGGCATTCTTATACTATCTCGCCCCAATCCGGTGCTTTTTTCCTCGTTCCTATACTCTCCTTGGTCCCTCTTTCCCGGCGTTGTATCCCTTTGTCACCCTTCACCGATCCCTTCGCGCAAGCCAACTTTCTTTCAACCGCTCCCTCCTCTCGCCCCTCCTTCTTCTTCTCGCCATTCCAAGCTTCGTAGTTCTAAGGCCCGAGAGGTGGGCCGAGCTTTCGCTGAATCCCACGAAGCTGAAAGGGCGCCTTGATCCACCCCTGGTTTATCACGACGATGCTCGCCTCGTTACCCCCGGAAAGCCAGATGTTGTTTTTTATATCGATTTCTTTGGGCGAACGTTACATCGTCCTTATCGAAGCTTATCGTTCATCTCTCCCTTTTCCTCCCTCATCCTCTACAGCTATTTCGATTCTTCTCCTCTCGCATTCGCCTCGTACTTTTAGGCTTCGCGGTTTCAATCTCGAGATGCCATAGCTGAGGATACGCTCTGTTTATGCGTATTACTTTGTTACTGAGCTGCGCGGCGGCGGAGTGAATTGGCACTTTTTATCCTGCTAGGGCGCCTTGAAAATGATGAAACTACAGGCTCTACATTGATATCGAGAAATCCTCATTAGCCAACAAAACATTTGGATACAGAGTGGACGAAAGGATTCTTCGCGCAAATCCTGTTTTTCGTCAATAACGTCAACCTGGTAAATTACCGTGTTTCGGGATTGTGTCTTTCGATATCTTGACGCGTTTTTCGTTGTTGAGTGTGAAATTTGTGCGAATTTGACGAAATAGAATCCTTAATGGTACTTTCGTCGATGATTGATGCAATGCAACTTTCACCCGAAAAATCGTTTGAAGCAACAAAATTTGGCGATTTGACGTATTTCGCGACGGAATACATTCAATCTTCACGAAAACTAATGAATTTTCTGAGTTCAAGGTGACTTTCTCTTTTTCGCAATCATTGTCGACTGAAATGGTCCCAAATTTTGTGAAAATGAAACTGAAAATCGAAACCTGATGAATATTCTGTTTTAAACGTATACTTATTTTTTAACTTTTTTATACTTTTTCCGATAGAATTCCAATTTGCAATTTCCAATTTCCAATAGAATACCGTATATTTTACTTTTTGATACTTTTTCCAATAGAATTGGTTTCATCGAGATGAAAAAAGAAGTCTTCGGGTTACATGAATTTTTAAACCATCAACCCCTATAATTTCACCACTATCCACCGCTTCTGAACTGGAAATAGCGCATTTTTAATTATTCGCTGCATGGGTTGCTCTCGTATTGTTTTCATTCGAATATTTTGATTGAAAGTATGCAAAACTGCAAAGCTCACTCGGAGGGTGTCCAAATATGACGGTGAGTTTCACCCCTTAAAAATGTTTATCCGCTGATAAAAAAATATACGTGTCCCTTTGATTTCGATGAATAATAACATATCCAAAAAATGCAATAGTTAATAAATTTGGCAAGATTTGATACTTTGGTGTTCTTCAATGATTGCTGATCAAAGTCGAGAATCTTCGAAACGAAGACTCTGAATCTGATAAATCCAAGCCTCAGCAACACGTAGTCACAACTAGAAACGTCGAACCTTGTATCCATAAATGAGAATATCGATCGTCTCTTCACCATTTCTATTCTATAATAAAGAAATTTCAACAATTTATATCCAGCGTAATAAATATTGCATTGGAAAGTGGCCATTGTCCACTACCCTGTTGTAGGTACATATAAATAACAGACCACCGGTTTCAATTATGGACATTGGTATATCACTGTTAATCAGCAGATTATTAAATCGTTTATAATTAATCGCGCAAACCCGGTCGTTGTCCGAATACATTTTAGCTATACTTTTCATGCATAATAATGAGCATAAAATAATTTCGTGCTCGCGTAAATTTCAGCATAAATGGTAACCGTAGTTTTACAATGCTAATGAACGTACGGCCGTTGCGGTATCAGTCATTGCACACATTTATCGTTGATTGGATGTGGGGGATAAAGAGGAGCAATGATAGAGACAGAGAGAAAGTGGAAGAGAAACAGAGCGAGGGAGAGAGGGAGAGAGAGAGGAATAGAGAGATAGCAGGAGAAATCCGAAAATGAATCATAACAGAAATCGCAGTTATTCCATTTCACATTGCTGTATGAATATTTCTGTCACAAAAATGATTCTTAATTATTGAAGGCATTTGGGAAGCGTCTTTATTGCATGTCTTCTTTAAAAATCGCCCCTCGCAGTGGCGATGCCCTGAAAAATACAATTTTATTGATTTCCATGTCATATAAAGTTTTGAAAACATATGATCAACTTTTGTAGGAATAAAATCTGATTCGAAAACTACCCCCAAGAGTAACGATCCCTAATTCATTCAGCGTATGTTTATGTATTCAGGAACACTCGTATTGTTATTCAGAATCAGGATGAGCGAACAGAAAATGAGACGATAACGTTTTATCGACTAAGGGGGTAAATTTCTTTTGATTGAAGGGTAGTTCGTAAGATTAGATTGATCCGTAAGTTCTTCAGAATTCCACTACGTGTTCTGTTATAGATTTTTCGCGGTTTCTAGCAGAAATTAACTATGGAAAATGAAATAAAAATGTTTTTGAGCCAATGGAATAGTTTTTTATTCAGGTGGAGTTTCAGAGGATACAAAATTCCGTGGCCAATTTTTGTCTTCTCGCATTGGGTCATCATGAATTCGGATTCACTATGGCAAATCCACCAAACTTTGGCAGGTGCTCAAAAAAAAAACTCGATTGGCAAACCGTTAAAATAGAATAAAGTGTGAATTTGAGGCTTCGGTTAGGAGTTGTTTGGTTCGATGCAGATATATCACACGTTGATACAAAGGGTTAGAAAAAGCGAAAGCGTTCGTATCTCCAAAACGATCTTTTTCACGCCTCACACCCACGCATTCGCGTCGTTTATACAACCCAAAAAGCTTCAGGCATTACGGCTAGTGCACTCTGGATACAGCGGTTATACCGCGGCGGACTCGGAATTCCGAAAAGCTCGTTCCGCGTCCAAAACTCGCCATCCAAACACCCACACACCCAAAGACAGAATGATACATACGCGTGCATACAGATTTACCGTGAATTCGGTTTTTCCCTTTCAGCAACGTTTTCACTGTACGAACGTCGCTCTCTTTCTCGCGGTGTCTCGTCGAGCTTGCGGGAATGCCACCGCGCCAATCCTGACAACCCCTACACGTCCCCTCAACCGCCCCAAACCACCCCGACATTTTGCTCTTCCCCCTCCCTTTCCCACTCTCCGCGAGCGCGCTGAAACTTTCAGTAATTACTGTAATTAGTCCAATTAACGGACTCGCTCGAGCGGCTCCTCATCCCTCCGTGCAGCAGCGAGGGGCTGTATAAACCCCGGAGGCAACCGAGACACCCCTACCCAAAAGACCGGCGAACGAGAGCACGAATACCTTCCGCTGTACTGCCTTTTCATACACACAGAGCTTCTCATATATATTCACGCGCAAACGCGATCGTCGTTATCCTTGTATAGCGCCCGTTCGTGTGTTTACAGAACCCGACAAAATTCGTATCCTCTTCCGCACTTCTGCGTGTTTATACAGGGTGACCAGCGATTCGACCTGTACCTTGAAAGGGGTCAATCCAGAGGTCATTTGAAAGAAATTAAACGCCATCAACTGAGGGTAAAAATTGATTACTTGGTTCAGTAACTTGGGTTAATTCTTTCGTAAGTTTAAAGTATCGCTAAAATGGGAAAATTTTGTTTGCCTTACTAAAAGCTCGTTATAATAATAAATTAACGCTTAGAAATGGTAATTTTCAACTCTCAATAGTATAGTTTAAACCAAGTAAAATTTGGCGGCAATGGTATGCGCTTGAGAAAAGAAGTTCTTAATTTTTCTGATTTCATCGATTCGTTTAAATCATCATTATTTAACTATTATTATCAATAGTTACCTAAAAACTCAGTATATAGTGGGTCTTCCAATGATTGATGATGCCTTCATCGTTGCTATATATATATTTAACTATTTTTTAATTGATTTCCGCGAGAACGCAACTTTTCCTCGAAATTTAGACTAATCTTAGTCTAACATCAGCTCGATCCTGAATCTTGGGGATATAATGTTTTCTGGATTTACGGTGATTTAGATCCATTCGTTTGGCAATTATCAACACCCGCAGAAGTCATTTTGCCACAACCTTCCGTGTGTTAAATTCATAATAATTATTCACAGGTAAATAATTCCGTGGAAAATTTTTAAATAATTAATGTATTATTATTCTGTCGAAAACTACCATACCTCAAGTCTTCAATATTCTTGGCGACTTTTTACCTTCAACTATTTGAGATCCTTTATTTCTCAGATTACGTGAGTTTGGGGCACGCATTTTTTTAAATGTCACAATTCAATTTGTTAGTTTTCAATAAAGTGTCAATTGAATACCCAGTGTGGAGTATATTTTTTGCAGTTACTTGTGTTGAGAAATTTCTGAAAAATAGTCGATTTTTACCGGTCACCCTGTAGATGTGTATAATCGTATGTATGTACTTCGCTTTGGCTTGTTGCCCATAGCATCGCCAACTGTAGCGAGAGTCCAACGTGGTTGGTATACAACCCTTTTCTACTTTTGGATAGAGGCTAAAAGGGAGCGAAAGGTTAAGAGCGTTTTAAACATCTCGAGACTGCCTCTCGCTTTCTCTTTTTTTCTCTCTCGCTCTCTCCCTCTCTCTGTTATTGCCTTATCTTGGTATGGATCTTGGTTTATATTCTGTATTTTGTTATTATTCATTAATCTATTGCTACTTTATTTTTTTATGATTTTGGTTTATATAGCTATGTGATGTACACTTCTTTATTTTATTTCCTTATTATTTGTTTAATTTTTTCCCCTTTGGCACAATTACCCGAGAGCATAGGCTAGAGCATAATAAACATCGTCAACATCATCATCATCTCTGTCTCTCTCTCTTTCTCTCTCTCTCTCTCCATTCTTCTCTACCCCCACCTACTCCCTCTCTCTTTCTCACTCTCCCTCTCTCTTCATCACCTTTTCCACACCCTCTTTTGCACAAGAGTAAAAACGCCTATGGTAAATATGTGTGGAGAAAAACAGACAGTCGACGTTAAACTTCCGTAAGGTACGAGGGCCTCCATCCATTGCCGGCTGGATGAGGGAGAGCAGTGGAAGCGTGTTGAATTGAGGTGTTGGATTGAGGAGATACTCATGGAACGAGCATTTCCACCATCGAATTTCCTCCCGCACTGGCTCACACTCGGCATCCCTGGGGAAAACTATCTCGAGACGTGCACTTGTGTGTGTATGTGTGTACGTTGGGGGAAATATATATGCACTGTTCAAATACCAAACGGAGAATCAACAGCCTTGATTTTCGGATTAGTTCTCTGGCTGACGTCGAAAATGTTCGTTTTGTCAAGATTTGCATATTCTTGACGTTTTAAACTGATTTATTGGCGGAATTCGGAATTGCTGAGGGTAGAAGAAAAAAAAACAGAAAACGCATTCGGGCGTTTCGTGATGTTTACTCGTTGTTCCGTTCGGGTTGAAAACGGCCGTCTGGGGACAAAACGGAAACGTTCATTATGGAATTTTGACTTAATTGTAGAGAATTACATCATTTGTTTGAGTTGTAACGCTCGAAGATCTTATATAGCCGTTTTCTTGTTACATTTGGACAAATTTATAGATATATTTATATAAAAACGTACAGGTTAATTTAATATAATTTGTCAAGTGTTGTGAAGTGGGCGATTTTGAAATCGCGCCGCCGCCGATTCTCGGTTCTCCACGCAAAGATGTTGACCGCGCCGAATTACCATCGCGTGATGAAAGTACCCCCTTATGGAGGAAGGAAGGGATTTGTAAGAATAAGGCAAATTCACGACCGTGCGAAAAGGCTCGCTCTCTTTCGTCCCGGGGCGCCCGACTCCGGGGGATCATCCGAACGACGAGAAGGTGATCAGCCCAGTCTTGACCATTTCGACGCTCCATCCAAGTCAAACTTTCGGTACGGCTGGCCCGCTACCGATGACTGGTGCAACGCAGAATAAGGAAAATTGTCGATCGTGACTCCGCGACAAGGGAAAGAGCCAACGAGGAAAATCCCAACGTCATAAGCTAAGTCGATTGTTCGAAGACAAATTGTGTTCCACTTGAATGTCATGAGATACAATATGAACATTATTAAAGACAACTCAGAAATATAGGACTGAAATTAGCTCCTGTGAAACGCCGTAAAAATATTTTGCTTACCGAGGTCATAGATTAAATTAAAAGAAGGAGACCGTACAGATTATAAAATAAAATGTTACAGTGTGGTGACGAGTTATCTGACAATGAGTGATATTGTAATATATACCCAGAAGGACTATTTAAATAATCCTTGAAAATTATATGATTCATCAATATATTAATATGAAACCCAACTAATTAAGCTTGTACTATTCGTCTGTTACTCTAAAGTATTTTTATTTTAAGATTTTTAAGAATCAAACCAAATCTATGAGTATTTCTTGAGGAAAACTTTACAACAAATAATCTTCTGGTTTCTTTAAATAAAGTCTACAGAAAATTTACGAATGAATTAAATTAAAAACTATTATTTAAGGTTGAATGAATTTCCATGATACTTTTGACGATTAAGACATCGTTTAATGATTAATTCTACATTTGAAAACCAATAAAATCTGCAACTACATTTTCAGATGTTGGAGAAAAACGACTCGTCCGCGAGTAGTTTTTAACGTTCTGTAACATTTGAATATTTTTCGGTGGAAAATGTGCAAGAAAACGCTTTTGCAAAAACGGTTTATCAAAACTCTGCAATTAAGCCATATCTTGAGAGCGTTTTAAAACTGAACAAACGAGGAAAGTTCACTTCTAATTACACGTATGACGCAAATATCAATATTTCATCGAGTTTAATAAATAGTTTAGAAATCGCTCGTAAATATTTGTTGAGTCGATATATTGTTTATCTAACAGGTGGTAAGTATTTATTCATACAATGGTTATTTCCGAAGTACATCAAAATTAAGATGCTGCGAACAAAAAGACGCTAAAAATTCGTTTCCCATGGCACAGATATTTTTAGAAATTCGATATTCTTAGCCCGATGAAATAATGAGTCTGTCATAATTTTGTCATGTCGAAATATTTTCGTCCCTTTGAAATATTTCATCGCCGGAGCCAACTATATGCAGAAAAATGCGTGATTCTCTGTGATCATATCGCCAATGGAACGAAAATCAATTGTTTACGAATACTCCAATTTTAATTTGCATAAAAAAAGAAACAATAAATGAGTTGAGCAACGTTACAAATGAAAGCGTAAAAACCCAAAAAAACCAAAATCGCGCGTGAAAATTTTATCGACGTTTAGTCTAGGTGGTCGGTCAAGCAGGAGTTGTGAAAAACGATAATTGATACGAAAGTTGATGGTAATTCAACATGCAATAGTTCTCAGGGAAAGGGTGCAGAAAGGTATTCCCTCAAAACCTCGAGGACTGGTCCATTATTGCAACGTTGGCTGGTGTACACGAGAGTTTGTTAGCTATCCGCAAATATTCTCGTCCCGCGTTCCAGTCGTCCCTCAATGTTGCAAACGCGTATGCAAAATTAACGAAGTTTGCGTAGACGCTGAATTTTGTATCGCGGAGTTTCCTCAACGTATTTTACAGGCTCCCTATGTACTTTACCTTAGTACATAGTATATAACGGTAAATAATTCGCAACCATTGAAATTACGGATGGGGAGGGCCGCTGAGAAAGTGTGAGGAATGAGAGGGTGAATGCAAGATATAGATGGAGTTACGGGTGATTTAGTTGGGGTAGCTATTAACACCTCTCTTTCTTCGTTTCTCACTTCCCTCCCTCACTTTTCCGCCTTTCGTTCCACGCCCTCTGTCTTTCTCTCTCTCTCTCTCTCTCTCTCCGTCTCTCTATTTTCTCTCGCGTTCGTGCTCGAGCTGTAGAAAGTACAGAAAAGGGATGAGGGTGGTGTACTTCAAACAAATTAAGCGCCGTCCTAATTGCGTTACTGCGTGACGCGAGTCCGACGTCGACCCTAGTACCCTTTCTCGAGTCTTACCACGACGTTCCACGTAACATGACAACGAGAAACCAACGCTCCTCTTATATAACTAAGCTTATCTACACGTACACTGTGTTCGATAAGAGCGTGTACAGCTATATTTTTTCCGGAAACTATCAGAGGGTCAATTCAAACGCGATCGGATAGCGGAACCCTTCCAGCAAGATGCTACGTGCGGACATCGTCAGTTGTCATTCGATAAAGGAACGGTTAATGTAAAAAAAAACTCGAAAAAGTATTGACTTTGGTTACGGGAAGTTAACCCGTCAAGTAGGTACGTAATTTTTTTTCGGACAAAGCTTTTGTGGTCAGGTTCTACTATTAATCACACCTGGTCTACCCAATAGACTAATCCAGCGGGGCGTCAAACACCAAGTAAAGATGCACGAGTGGGCTTGATTTATACATGTGCATACATCAATACTTATTAATGCTATTTAATAACGACGAACGATCATTACTCAAGTGAAAAGGGTCAATAGTGAATGTGACTACATCATCAATAATCAAGCACCGAAGTTTCTGTCGCGCAGCACAGGTGTAGTTTTGTTTTAAAGGAAAGGTAGGGGTTTGCGCTTCTGAAAAATCAATTTTTTGATTTTTGTAATTTCGTTTAGTTAAATACTTTAAGAATATAAGCTTACAATTTCAAGTCAATCAGAGCAAAATTCTCGAAGGTACCGACATATTAGTCCCGCTCCTCTAACACTGTAGCTCCCACATCTAAAACTTCAAACGATTTTTTCTCGAAGCCACTTCTTCAAAGTCCGTATTCACTGCTATTTGAAAACTACATGACCAATTTATTTCAAACTTGGTACACACTTTCTACATATAAAATACCTCCTGTCAACGGTTAGTTCGAATTTTTTTTACATTGAGGAGTTTTTCCATCCCCAAAATGGCAGAATTTTTCGTGAAAAATTCTCTTCGCTTTACATGACGATAAAAAATTAACAAATGTAAATAAAAATGATCAAAGAGCGTGGGTGGATTTGTTGATACTTTGACTAAATTTCGATGGTACTTGATTTCAGATACTTGTAGCTAAGATACAATGAACACCGTGAATCGTGTTTTTCCAAAGGCATTCTTGAAAAAGCTTTGTGACCGGCTTGTTTGTCGATAGTTTCGTGTACAAATTTCACAGAATATTCTTGAAATGACACTTTACAATGTACAAAAGGTTGCAATAAATTTACTTTATCCAAATAGATGAAAAAAATTCACAAGAATATGTTTTTTTTTTCACGCTGAAACCCCTACTCTCCCCAAAACGCGTCCTTCTAAATAGCTTTGCATTTCTACCATACACGCTCTTTCCATACAGTTTATAACCAAACGAGCGTGATGAATCTTAGCCTCTCGAAGCAAACCTGAATATCGTACATCGATCTATACAAGTCATATGAAAATTTTTATCAATATCCCAACTATGTTTGCAGCTTTACCGTTTGACAATCACGAACCAAATCCCTTCTATGTCTCACCTAGTCGTCGATGTTTCTACCGTCCAAGCCCCTTCCCCCACCGCCCCCTTTCAACCCCTCCTTCTCATCCCAACCGACTCGTTTCCACCGAGTCTCCTCGACATCACTGACAGACCCAATTAACGTGTGTGGACGGTATGAACTCTCGGTTATGCGGAAAGTGAACTCGTTTCGTCACCCGCTCGCCAAACAAAGTAGTAATGAACGGAGGGTCCAACAAAAAAAAAGAGAGAGAGGGAGAGGGTAGGGTGACGCGTGTGCTCGAGCGTCGAAAGGGTCGCGATGATTGGATGTGCTATCTTTGACGATGGTGACCGGTAGAATTGACTGTGTACAATTCGTCTCTGCGAATATGTGTGCGCTCGTGTATATACGATAGTGACGAGCCAAGTGGGTGGATATCACTACCCCTCCCCCTCCCCAAGCCCGCCCCTCCATCCTCTCCACCCTCCGAATGAGTCCTGATGGACGACAGCGTATCAATCGTGAGAGAAAGCCCCATTTCCGGCAGTGGGCTCCTCTCTATCGCCACGGGCGATGGTTAATGGAATCGGAGTTGACGAGGTGGTTTACGGGAGCGTTCACACGAGCATCGTTCCCGCTGAGACCACTGGACACGCGTTCCTACATGTGTATCTCCAAGCGTTGGTATATGACGCATAGGTGAGAAAGCTAACGCACTCTGCAATTGCTTCTTGCACACTGCTAAACTCTTGTCACCGCGAGGTATTGGGACACGCCGCTACTGTACCTAGTAGGTTTACGGATATTCGTTTACAGATATAGTACTTCGCTTATTTATCGAAGAAAATGTTTTTATAATGCATACTTCATGATTTTTCATTTTTATCGGAACCCCAGTTCAAAATGTTTTTTTTTGTGGGTATTTCGTTGAGTTCGTGTTTTTAATTTTGAGGGAATTTGCAGTAAATTTATAGGTTCGTTTCAGATAAGTGGTTGGAATTTGAGGTATGAATTTATGGATATTTCGAAATTGCGAACATTCTTGATAATTCGAGGAATTGATAAAATGATAATACATTAATTTATGCCGAATTTTTTTGAGTAAATAATTTGGTAGTTATATTTATGAGTGCTTACTGATGTTCATAAGTATTCAATTATTGTATTTATAACCATGAAGTTATTTAGTGAAAAATAATATATTATTATTCCGTCATTCTTCCCTCCGTTTTTAATATTCACTATTATCTAATCGGAGAGATAGCATATTTTTGAAAATCTTTAAACATGCAATTTATATAATGTTCTTATGATTTTCGTAACTGATATCTGTCAGAGGCAACATGGGAAATACAAAAATATTTTACAAAAAAATTTTCGTTTGTTCCTTTTGCTTGAACCACGATGCCAGCTTCTCGTTGATCCCTGACGTCCAATTTGTCAATTCCGTCTACACAACGACAAACAAACATGGAGAATTCTCTGCCTCATTATTTCGATCGACGTCTTTCTCCAAATCATTCGACGTGCGGCTTATAATATCCGCGGAATTCGTTCCGTCTTCCAATATGAAAACGATAAAATGCCGAGTCACCTGTACTCGCGTCTGGCATTCCAAATCTGCCTCTTCGACACGAGTTTTTTTCATTTTCCCCACCAACCCTACTTATTTTTGCATTTGTATTGTCGCAACGCAAAAATACACGTCGAATATATTTTATTGGCCGCATTCCCTCATTCGTACTTTTGTCTCATTTCGAATTCCCCGAATACGCAACGCGACTCTCCAAAAGCTGCGTAAGAAATCATCGTCGTATATTTTAATCAGGAACCCCGTCCGTCTCGTTTTCGTTTTTTGTGTTGGTCTCTTTTCGATCTGTTCTTTCTCCTCCCCTTCACCCCTCCTGCTCCCGCCTCGGCGCTGAAACTTGTCCCTTTATTTCTTTCTCTCACTTTCGCATTTCGCTCGCCGTACATACTCGCGATCTTTATTCCTCCGGCGTTGTACATACCAGCCGTTGAAACATGTAGAGGATTGGGGAGGGAGGCGGGCGAAAACTCCGCAAGAAAGACAGAGAAAAAGAAAGTTGAAGGGAACAAGAAGAGAGTTATAGGGCAAGGAAGGGTCGCGGATGAAAAGAGCTGAATAACTCTTGGATAAAAGCAGAATAAATCTTTTTATTATCCCTCCTTTCGTGTCCTGTCCTCGCACCCTTCCTCGTCATTCACCCCATTTCGACACGTCAGATAATCCCTCGGCTATTTATTAAGAGAGGGAGAACCCTTTAACTATCTCGTATCTAGATGAAGTTGACTGTGAGAACGTCGATCTGTTTCGACGATTTAAATTTTTATTTTCGTTGATTTTTTATTATTTTTATAGTAAAAGGCAATATGACAACCGTGTGTGTCCACATGAGAGCGATAGTGAGTTTCCGGGGTGATTCATTTATCGCTGAAACGACACTTTCATTATTTTATAAATTCGATGCCAAATGCGACGACGCAGTCTATTTATTTGAAACTCAGTCTAATTAATTGTAAATAGGTTATTATTAAGGGAAATAATAATTTTAAAAAAGTTATTTGAAATCAAGTATTTATTATTCCAAAAAACTGCATATTTTGTTGCATATTTGTAACAAAACAAAATCGGTCTAAGAAATAATAAAAAACTGATTTTATGGGAAAAATATTATTGTTTATTGAAATACATAATCTTACCTCTTACTTATACTACTTTCAACAGCCAAATATCACTATTTCACCAAAAAATATTTTTTCGTAAACGAACTCGAAGAACGCGAAACAGGCTTGTTCGTCACTTAAATCAAATACAAATACAAGTATAGCCATCTAGTGAGCTTGTTTGTTACTAAATCGTTAGATTGCTTTGTTGCCGATGTAGAACATCGAGTAAAGTCGGTCTATCGCCATTTGGTATATTTTTACTTCTATTTGAATAGTATGATGCAGAAGTGCAACATGACTCCATAAAGGGTTAAACTTCATGACATAATTCGTTGTACTTGTTTGGCAACCATTAATATCTGTAAAAGTTGTTTTTTACTAAGCGTTATTCTATAAAGAACTATAATTAACATTTTGAAATTTCCAAGAACCATTACTACTATATAATATCTAAATATTGATTATAGATATTAGATAATATCTATAATCAATATTTATATCTATTTTTTTTATTAGTTGTTCCACCCCGTGCACCATTTCCGGTTTTTATGGCCCCTCTCTCTTCTGTGTTCCTTCCTGTTTTCCCCCACCTTGTTTCCTTCTGTGTCCCCTCTCCCGTTGCGGCCGCTGCCGACTATCCCGTTCCGTACCGCATTCGCTGTATCATTTCTGGCACGGGCACAGGGAAATTGCGGAAAACCTATGCCGATACAGCCGGTCCCAAGTTTACCTCCCGGCTCGCAACGAGGTTGATCGAAAAATTTCGAAAAAAAAATCTCGGCCGCTACCGGGGTTTGAACCCGGGATCAGTTGTATAATCAATATTTCTATATCTATTAATCAATTCAATACCTGCAATTAAAACTTTGATATCCTGGGCCTGGAAAAATGTACCGAATATTTCAAGGCCTACTGCGACTTTTTAATAACCATTGAATAATATCTTAAGGCCTTACATACGTCGAGCAGTGTCTAAAACGCGGTAAAAGAAAAATTGTTTTCGGAAGAGATAGAAATGGTAATTAATAAAAATAATTTGTTATTATTTTTATATTGTTTATTAGTGGAAGCTTTGTAAAAAAATTTATCTTTTTTTTCTTAAAAAATTACAACATGAAAAATCAGGTGACGCGAAGCACTGTGAAAAAAAGTTGCTTCACGGTCTGCATCATTTCTTCTTCAAATATTGATAGATCTGCAAAACGTAAAAAAATCTTGTATAATAAGGTTGTAGTTATAGTCTCTCGAGCCGAAATTTTAAAATTCGAAAAATTTAGCAATTTACTACAGTTTAAAAAAAAGTGTACATTTTGTGTCATAAATGTCACACTTTAATTATGTTTATACAATTTTCTAATCACAATATCAATAATCCGGCTCGACAGACTATAAAGAAAACAATTCCGAATATTTAAAAAAAAGCATTAAAAATATTAAAAACTGTATGAGTTATCATGAAGATCGTGTCAGAAAAAGTAGTTTTGAGAAAAACGAATCTAGAATGTTATTAATGTTTTCATTTATTTTGTTAACTTACGTCTAATTTCTCATTCCAGCTTCATATTGTACGCCTTCTTTGTCGATAAACAATTGTTGTTGTTTATTCTTTTCCAATCGACGAGTTGTTCTGGCCTCTTTTGTTGCTTTGATAGGGTTGATTCGTGCGTGTTTTAGCCATTTAGCATTTTTTCCAAGACAATAGTGCTACCCCTTGTATTCAATTGTTATTCCAAGTAATCTTTCGATTCTTAATAAAGCCTCTGCCTCGTCATTGAAAGTACATTCAGCAATATTCGCAGTTATATCAACTATTCTCGTTATACCTGGACAACATTTGGATGCGATCTTCCAAATTATGGAGTTGAAACTCTCATTGGCATTTTGTCTAAATTCCTCCCATGTATTTGTCCAGTAATTGATCGTCACTTAATGAGTTATACATGGGTTTTATTGTCCTACAGTACAATTTCAGGTAAAGCGGTTTTGTGGTTGTATGTATCTAATGTACCATCGACTTTTGCTCTTTGCTAATCACACCAACTTTCGTCTCCAGGTGGACAATAAGTATGCTGAGTTTTTTTGTCCGTTGATGATTTATGGTAACATTTCGCCGATATGGCATTTTTCATATTTTCCAGAGAATCAATATTGTTTCTTATTACTAAACCGTAATAAATAGTGAGCTCGTGCATTACTTTAGCAGTAAGGTTTCCACGTGCTCCCAAACTAACTCGTTTGCTTTCAATCGATGGAATTTTTGCATTTTTCTTTTTAGTGGTTGATTCCTCTTCTTTGATACTTGACGTCGATTTTCTGCTGTCGCTGACGACTTGGAGGAAACGCTTTCATGACCCACGCATTCTTTCTTATTTGTCTCTTATTTGTCTCACCTATGTTATATTCATATTTAATCCCATAGTTTTCTAATGATCTCTGAAACATTTCCATAGCACTATATGGCTTCATTATCCCAGAGCTTCCTGTGTGATTTGCTGCACATTATTCTTGATGGTTTTGTAACTATGATTTATACTCAGTCGTATCTTTTTGCTTTTCGTGAATTTCGGAGTCTGCAATTTCTACTTTTTACGACGAAGTCGATAACTGTTTCCGTGAAATAACTAATTAATGTTGTAACTCCATAAAGCGAAGAAAAGCCTCTCTTCATCCAAGTACCATCGCCGGATACAATGATTCATAGTTCTGAAATAATCGTAGTTTTTCTTGATTGGCACATTCTTGAACTTCTTCGTCAGCAGCAGTTTTCATAGACGCTTTAGTGATGACTGTTGGAGCTTCTTCAACATTTTTCAAAATTGAATCGAAGCTTGCTTGTGCGATGCACGATGCTAAATCTATGGCACCACAAACAAGCTACATTCTCTTCAATCCAGTTCCTAATAATCGGAAAGCGAATGTGAAGCGTCAATTTATCTCAGTGTTTATCAAAGGTGATGAAAAAAGACTCTGGATATAATCGTCACACTTTGTCTAATGAATATTTAATTTGAAACCAAGTCCACGGGGACCTGCTTTTAAAAATCTGATATCGCCACCACGTGTACGATAAACCACACACTTCGAAATAGCTGTAAAAACCGCACTAAACTGTAAAATACAGTATTGATAATTTTTTTTTTTCAGCCGAACTAGTGTAAGTTGTTTGACTCTCTATTTTATCTGGCCTCTGAGAAAGCTTCTTCTTTTTAGGACGTGAACATCGTTCACTTTTGCTGTCTTTACGATCTACACAACGCCGTTTTAACATTTTTATAAATCACAAATACGACACACAACTGCACGCTTCTAACAATCAAAGAGAACTAACCTTGAATTTCAGAAACCTGAATGTATTCTCGTAAAGCTTTATGAACTCCCCTCCACATACTGTAGGATAACAAAAGAACCGACAGGCTAAAAAGCTGCGCTGGTAAAGGTCAGCTGCCTCAAACAATTCTGCGTAGGTAGGCGCGCGTTAGGCCCTTTCGTTGGACAATCACGTTTTCTATAACAACTTTTCTATATTTCTATAGGGAATTTTTATCATCAACTTGTACCGAAATACCTCTAAAACTATAAAGAAAAATAATCTGTAAAAAAGTCGATTTTTTTTTAAATTCTGGATGTATGTAATCGCGTTACAATGTTTTTAAATGTAATCAATTTAATCATAATAAGTATTATTATTGGTACTCTTTTTGTCTTTATTCTTATAAAAATCATTCCCGTTTTTTCAGTCATTATTACTTAATTAGTATCATTATTATTAACATTGTTATTGTTACTTGAACTCTTATGATTATTTTTCCCATCACTACTGCCGAAATGAGGACGTGGAAAGAGGATCTCGTTCCGATTCCGTTCTATCAAGAGTCCCGAAGGTACACATCTCGATGATTGCAAATTGCTTATACCACTCGAGGCGATAAGAGTCAACGAAGCATGCGAACAGGAAACGACGGGAAGTACTGCTCTTCGTCTTTTCCCTCGAGAACTCAAAAGAGCAAGAGAGAGTATCGAGGACAGGGACTTTTGAAGCGCTCAGAGATTCCGAATGATAGGAGATCGGGTAAGGGTGAGCATCCCAATAAGAGTGAGACATTAAAAATCCTCGAGGCGAAAAATAACTAAAGGAATATCTATTGAATACACACACGCGCACAGACACACGCGCTCGCGCGCAAGCAGCCACGCACACACACACACACACACACACACACATATATATATATAAAGTCTGGCCTAGTATTAGGCAATGTGTAATTTTTCTATCAGGAGAAAAAGTCGAATATTTTGGCGAAAAAAATCGCGAAATGATTTACCAAACGCCGTTTTGAAGAGTTAAGCCCAGTTCTATGTTTATTATTTTATATTTATTCTTTCGATTTTTTTTTCGCCTGTATGATAGTTCGAAAATTCTGGTTTGTCCTTCATTGTCGTACTTTGAAAAATTACGTGCTGGACTGTTGAAAACCGTGATTTCGGCATGTATCGGTAAAAACGTTAAAAAAGTTTGTGTCAGCCTGAGTTTCGCCTCTTTTTTCAGTTTTGCTATTTTTTTGCACACACCTATTTTATTTTATTTTTTTAAACGAACGGTACTCGAAAAACGACGAGATTACAGTATTCAATGAAAAACGTAAAAAGTTGTATTTTGTTATGCCGGAATCGTTAAATGTTTATCAAAAATGTCTTCCCATGGCTACTTTTGTCGATGATTAATCATCAATAGCGATGCAATGAAATTTGGGAGAAAAATAAGAAAAAAATGTGATGATTCCAAGATAAGAGGATACGTTCTATTCCTTAGACTAAATACACGAAGTATCATAATTTTCAAGTTACGCTGCACGATGCCGGTGAAAACCTCCCTTTTTTCAAGAAAATTTCGATGCCTTGGCAAAACTAGCAAAATTTTTTTTTTCTTTACGAAGCCAAAGCGAATGGCGTGTCTTTCCGAGATTTCGTCGCTAACCGCTGACGACTACTATTTTCAAAAATCTAGCATGCGATTTTGCGTAGAACGAACATCGCGAATAAACGGCACGTTCAAAACTACGGGTCATTCGTAACGAAAATGGAAAAACCAAAAATGATAAATTTGTATGAAGTATGCTACATCTTCTTCGAAATGGCGCCAGGGAAATTGTTTTACAACTCCTATTCGCGGAAATATTCGATCTTTCGTCTTGACATAAGCGTTACAGGTTACCCAATACTTTTGGCCAAGGCTGTATATCCTACAACGTCTTTCATCTTGGTTTCTTAACGCCCTGCCATATCTGTTTCGCCCCACGGGAAGCCGGTAATAATGTAAAAAGGGAAAGCAGAAGATGTGAAGAGAGAATAAAAATGTATACCCCGAAGGATAAAGGTCGAAATAAACAGGTGAGTATCGTTTGAGGGAAGGAAGTGCGAGGAGGAACTTCCGCGTGTGAGGGGAGTATCCCATTAAAAATGAGCACCGAATTGAGTATCCCTCGGGGATCTGTAGAAGAACGAAAAAAGATCAAAACGTCACTGAACGAGGAGTTTCTCACAAGGCCGCGAGAATTATAGCCATTGGATGTTGTTTCTCCTCCAGGTTGTTTCGTCTGTTTGTCTGTGTGTGTGCGGAGGTCGGGGGTGTACAGATACGTATTTAATCCCAGCCTATCCGGTAATGACCGAACGATACAGCGCGAACTTCGTTTCATTTAGCAAATTGGCTATAAATGACGATGGCCATTGGGTTGAGCTCCCCATAAGTGCAAACCTTCCCTCCGGCTTCGGTCCCCTCTTTTCACTTCCACCCTTATTTCAGCGGCGTCAACCCTCCCCTCTCCTCCCCATCCTCCATTGTTAATTCTCCAAAGCACTTTTATTATTAGTCCCTCGCAAACCCCCTGCTGTCTTTCTCGTTTATACAACGTAGCCCCGACCCTTTCTCTTCATCCCTGAACTCCCTTTCGTTCGTTTTGGCGTTGTTTTCCCAGGAGGGATGATGACTCCTACCCTTTCTCGCTCAACCAATGCCCCCGTCTACTTTCGAGAACTTCGTGCGAGCCTTTTGTGCAACAGTTATTCGGCGATTCCCGGACACCCTCCGGAGCGATCTCGTTTCAGGGGGTACATGGCACCTCCGCTCGTGTCGTCGATCCTCGAACGAATTAAGCTTTGGCGTCCCACACGAAGAGCGCGTTTTTGGTAGCTCGCCCCGTAAGGGATGCCACAAGTTATTCGAGCCAGATTAACGTTGACGGTTTTTACGCGCTTCCCTTAAGCCCCAATATCGAGAGAGGGAGAGAGATTGGCATCTGTGCAACACACGGTCACAGGGTAACAATTATGAAAGAGCTGACAGTATCGACTGCCGCAAATCCGAGTTTCGTTCTTTTTTTTTTTTTGGACGCTACCCCTCGATGTTAAATGTTGCCCTAAATGTCGGCCCTGTGTGGTGTTTTGTTCAGAGGGATGTGGAATCAATTATATTCTGTTTGTACATATTATCGTCGACCTCTCTCATTCTTTCTCTCTTTCTTTCTTCCTGTTTCGGGCCCCATTTACTTCTTTATTTGTACGCTGACGAAACGAAACGCTGAAATATTTCGCGAACGCAGCTGCAACTGAGACGATTTCTCTGACTCCGTTTCCTGTATTTTCCTTTTTTTAAATCGTATTTTGGTTTTGCTCGCAATAAATATACACATATAAATAAAATATATTTGTTACATATATAAATACAAATATGTTTTGTATGTGGAGCATTCCATGCCTATTCGACCTGGGTTTGACACATCACCTCTTCGATTTGACCCGCGATTTTTTGTTATTGTACTATCTCTGAAAGGCACTCCGAGCGTACGAGAATTTTTTCACATCTTTTCGGAACGATATGGCTTCACAATATTTTTTATAAACAAAAAATTAACGTCCAAATTTAAACATCGGAAAAAATCACAAAAATCCTGTCTCGTATATCAAACACTGTGAGCGTTGAAAAAAAGTGGGCGCGCATTTCGTTTAGAATAATACAACGCGCTTTTTTCGAAAAAAAAAAATGAAAGAGGATGAATGAAAAAAGTTAGAACCAGAATTTTTTCAGATTTTTTTTTAGAATTTTTGTTTTTTCAGGGCTATTGATTCTATAACAACATTTTTTTTTTCATTTCATTTTTTTTTCATTTCATTTCATTTTTTTTCCAAAAAAGCACGTTGTAGGCCAAACGAAACGCGCGCCCACTTTTTTCTAACGCGCACAGTGTTTGATATGTGATACAGGATTTTTGTGATTCTTTTACGATTTTTAAATTTGGGCGCTAATTTTTTGTTTATAAAAAATATTATGAAGTCAAATCGTCCCGAAAAAATCGGCAAAAATTCTCGAGTGCCTTCCAGAGATAGTACAAGAACATAAAAAATCGTGGGTCAAATCGGAGAGGTGACGTGCCAAACCCAGGTCGAATCGGTATGGAATGCCCCATATATATGTACATCTAAACTCGTATCTAAAATAATGAAAATAATATTGTTCGTACTCGTATACCTTCAATATATTGAAAATATTCTTGAAATTAATATATTATTATCACGTACTGTTATTTCAAGCGTTACTCCTGTTTTATCGCGAATTTTTCAGCCATTAAAATATCCAAAAGCTGTTTTATAATGAACGTGCATGTTAAATTCATATGTGCCTAACAACCAAATTATTTGGTGAACTAATTGAAAAATTATTCTACCAAACTATTATTCTAAAAAATTGGTAAGAATCTTTGCGACTTTTAACATCCATTCGGTAATAATACTTCAGCATCCTAACCTACAAAGATGTCATAAAAATAATAAAAACGATCCATAAAAAAACAAAGAAAGAAAAGAAAACAACGAGCTCGCTATAAAAAAGGATCGTACATCTGACAATTCAGATTTACACAGGCCCTTCAATTTTGCGAGCGAATCCTCGGGTCCGTCGCGCCCTTTTGCTTTCCCGCAAATTAGTAATCCTGTTACTCCGTACACGTGTGTTCTCGTACGCTCGGAGGAGCTTGGGCTCCGAATTTCCTCAATGTTTCCACACCCCGGGTAGGATAAAGGACCACGACAGGCTGCCTACGTACGGATATGCCGGTATAGGTTGAGTGCTGGATCGTGCAATGGAAACACGTTGCCCAAAGACGCGATCGTCAAACCCAAAGGCCATAAACGTAAATAAGAGTTGTTAGGGTGGAACGAAGAGAGAGAGAGAGAGAGAAAGAGAGAAATGGAGAGAGGATAATCTCGCGTACAACCTCCAGCAACCCCTGAGGGTGAGATTTCGACGCGACAGTCGGTTACATAGCAACGAGGTCTTACAATCCAGGAGACCCAAACATTTTCCACCCTCTGGTTATGTGCTCAGTATATGCTCAACTTATACACAGACGCCGGAGTTTATGTATATTATAGTACGTCTAGAAGGCATATACCGAGGTACGAGTAGATGAGTTTAGGTCGTCTCAATCCTCGTTGGAATCCTAAGGCTCATTAAAACCGAACACGACGAGGCTATGTGAACCTTCTCCCTCTTAATAGCATTATTATTACAAATGATATCCACTTACACATAACGGTTAATACACACACACACATACATACGTGTGTATATCCAAAAAATTAAAAGATGCGAAAATGTCCTATATTTGTTTTACTTTTTGGGAATCGCTGTATGTGTGTCATCCGTTTTGACATAGGAACAGCTATTTAAAAAAAAAGTCAAACGAATGCGAGACATTTTCGCTTATTTTTATTTTTTGGGTTAATGTATAGTCCAAAAACGATATTTTTATCTTTAAGCAATGATGTCTCAGAAAGAATCGATCGCAATCGATGATCATGAGAGGCAGCTTCGAAAACTTGAATATATGTATTACCTACAAGTACAATTTTTTGTGTACTTCAAACTTGGTTTCAAAAACTGTACTTTTCCGGTACACCAAGAATAAATCAGATTTTCAAAAAAAAAAAAATAATTTTTTTGGTACTTTGCAGAGGAAATCCTTCTGGAAAATATGCTCGAATGTACTGCCGTAAATATTTAATTGACGAGAAAAAGTTATGGGATATTTTGAAGAACTCTTCTGGAGTCTACCAGAATCGGACGAAAAATGCGATTTTCCAAAAAAAAAAAAAAAATCGTTCCCTCGAATGTATCACCGTAAATATTGATCTGACGGAAACAAAATATTTTATGGAGGGACCCGTCCGGCGGCCACCAAAATTCCACGAAAAAATACATTTCTCCCGAAAAAATGCGAAAGAATTAATGCAAAATGTAGTCAAATCTACCGCCCTATATATTGATTTAATTATTTATTCGTTCGTTTTTATTCGTATCTAAAACTCGGCAGGATACGAGAACGTATAACGTAACGGAATTAGCCTATCGTTGAATCCTAGTATTCAAATTCTAATACACCATGGAATTTCAAGCAAAGCACGAAATTCCAGAGATTCGCAAAATTTTCTCACGATATTAATATCCGGGTGATTGGGCATGCCGGTATACGAGTATATCAAAAGCTGGCTTGCTTATTCGAGTAACATCGTATTATAGTTCGGGCAGGACGGGAGGTCGGGAACGCCGCGTCGTCAATTTTAGCCACCGCAGACTCGACGAGAGAAAGCGTTGCTTCATTATTAATATCGCCAAGCTCTCGCTTCGTTCCCGTTGCTCTCTCGTACGGGTTTGCGAGGTGGGATGAGAGTACCTCTTGTGTGTCGCGTATCAAGCGCGGATATGAGGGCGCCTGTAACTCGCTGTACACACACGAGGGGTTGGGGGTATGTTTCGAGGGCACGAAAGCTCTCACTTCTTGCAAATGAGTGTGAGGAGGAGACCTACTAGAGTGAGAGCAATCCACTCGTATCGTACATGTACAGGCATACGTTGAGCGTGTACATTCACACCTAAAAGTTTCGATTCAACGAAATTTCAGGAATGCGAGATTCACAGAAAAATCTGAAAACCCTCTCAATATATCAGAAAAAAAATGATAAATATTGCGCAATTTCTTTTTCATTTTTACGCCATTATTTTCCATTACCGCTTTTTGAACATTCTCAATTTATCTTTTTAAAAATGCCCGAGGTATTTTTAAACATTCTCAAATTATTTTTTTAAACATACTGAACATATTTTTGAACATTCTAAAATTGTTTTTTGAATATTTTGGAGTATTTTTTGAACATTCTAAAAGTTTTTTTGAAAATTCCGAAAGTATTCTTTGAATATTCTGAAAGGTTTTGAACAACGATTTTTTAAAAACTCGTGAACGTTTTTATCGCGAATGAACATTATTCATAACGCTTTGAACAATTCTAACTTTTTTGGAAGAATAACCGGAAATCCAATGAAACGAAGCTTTTGGTTGAGAAGGTATGCGTAAGACATCCTTAAAAGGGTGCGGGATGGAAACTCAGAGGCGGTGAAGCGAGCGTCAGAACTCGCTGCTTCCTACACCCCTCACACACTTGTCCCCCGCGCGTTTCGCAGCCGTCTTCTCTCGCGGTCTGAGCCGCAAATCCGTCCTAACTCGACTCGCACACAAAGCAGACAGTGAAAGGTGCGAGAAACAACCCTCGCGCGTAGTATCGCTCGAGCACGCGACACCCTACGGCACACGTATACATGCATATATTTATTCGACATGAATATCCACGAAAGGACTTCCATCCGCATACCCAAACGTGCTCCGCCACAATTTTCACGTCTCTGAATACGCAAATGGAATAAAACGATAGCTGGGCAAAACAGGAAAATTCTTACTGCCGAAAGGGATAAAAATGTTACGACTGTAAGCAGTTGAGAGTTGAGGAGATAAAAACAAGTAAACAAAAATTGGATGGCCTGAGTAGTTTATTAATATTTATAATTTATTTGTTATTAATTATCTTATTTATTCTTGATTTTGTTTATTAATCCATTATTTATTCAATATTATGATTATTGTTATTTTTTATTCATTACTACTTCTTGTAATTGATCTTTTCCTCCCTTTCTTCATTTTCTTTTAATAACTTTTATGAATTTTTCTTTCATTAATTATATTTATTAATGTTTAATCGAGTGCACTTATCATTTGTTCTTTCTTTTATACGTTTCATTTATTTCTCATTATTATTGACCCGCATCATTTGAGTTATTTTAATATTTCAAAAATCATTTTTAAAAATTTATTTTATTTGTGTAAATCTAGATCTACGTCGCAGCGTTAGGTATTTGTTTTTATTTGAATTATGATTCATCACCAAAAAAAATAATAATTTTTTAGAAACTAGTAAGGCACTCATAAGACAAGTAAGATGTGGGCAGAGGGAAAATGTCAAACACTTGTGTCAATAAACATGCCTTGCGTTTAGGCTGTTTTTTACCGCGCTATATTTTTTCGCAAGTCTTTATGAATATTTAATTATTGAATTAGGATTCACAGTCGTCTTACTGCCTTTTTAAAAAATATTTGAGTGCTTGATCGACCACGTACAGAAATATGATCCGCGGATCTCATTGCGGTAATAAAAAAGCGAAGAGGAAATGTTTTCACGGAAAGAAGGGACAAACTTGGACCCAAAGATTAAAGGATTGTGAAACATGTGTGAATATATATATACAGGGTGTCCCAGCTAAGAATGCCATTCGTGAAATGGGGGGTAGGGGGTGAAATTCTAAGAAGATTGATATAAGCATGTATGGGTCCCAGATCAACCCCTCAATTATTATTAATTTTTTACGGCAGCCAATCAGACGCGCCCGGTGGCGGGCCTACGTCGGCGGGTGACATGCACGTCTGTTAGTGCCCGGAGGGGCGGTACCCCCACCACGCGGACACTGCCGCTCATCGATGTGCGTTTGCATGTGGTATTGTGCGACGAAAAAGGCAATATCGGTGCGCGCGCGGCCGAGCCGATGTCATCTGTTAATTGGCATGGTTTTTAGAGCGTTCGGCTTTTTTTTTTTAGGGAGCGATCGGATTCCGACGGCACGCGCTGTTTCCTCTATCTTCACCTCTACCTATCCTTTCACTTATGTCTCTACTAAATGTATTGCAACTATGAATGTTCTCGGTAATAATCAACCGAATTTGTCCATCAACAAGTTATAATGAATAAATAATCAAATCGATAAATAATTGTTAATAATTAATAATAATATTAGACAATTCGATCCAATCCTCAGCGACACGCTTTCGCAATTTATTTGTCGCTAAGGATTGGATCGAATTGTCTAATATTATTATTAATTATTAACAATTATTTATCGATTTGATTATTTATTCATTATAACTTGTTGATGGCTGCGGTAAAAAATTAATAATAATTCAGGGGTTGATCTGGGACCCCCATACATGCTTATATCAATCTTCTTAGAATTTCACCCCCTACCCCCCATTTCACGGATGACATTCTTAGCTGGGACACCCTGTATACATATATAAAGAGAAAGGAGCAAGGAGTGGGGGGATTCATGGTTTTATTCACGTATCCCTATGATGGCTAAAAAATTCGCCGGTATTCGAGGCCGTTCCACAAAAGTAAGCAAATAGAAAAATGATGAAGGCAAGCGAATGCAAGGGAGAAAGAGATGAAAAGGGAGCGATAGAAAGTGCAAAGACCACGGCGTGGTTTTACCAAACACGTAGCGAACGACGTTGAGAGGCGGTCTCGTCGAACGGAAAATGTATGTCGGGTGTGCTGAGTGGTTCGAGTTTTGCTTTGAGGCTACTGAGGTCGGGAGACCAAGAGGATTGATAAAGGGTCCTGTGGTTACGAGTAAAAGGGCTGGCGAAATGTTCTTGCTCTGAGCAAACGGTAAAAGTGTAGCGGAGGGTAGCTACATTGGTGTTATTGAAAATTAAACGTTTTTTAATTCGACTGCGAACTCGACATTAGTGTGCCTCTTATATGGACACATATTTTTTATTGGATTTCAACGAACTTTAGATAATTAGAATTTCGTCCATATAAGGAATCCTAATAAATATAATATTATAATACATGCATCTTATGTATATATAGATTAAATATTGTAATGTCGAAATTTATTTATATAAAACTTTAAATATATAAAAATATCATTTTTATTCATGTAATTCTTTATTTTTTATTTTGTTTATTTATTAGCAATGATGTATTTTTTATTTTATTTATGTGATTATAGTTTGTGCATAAATAAATATTGTTACATCATTACGTGGCAATTGTAACAATGCATTATAATTAAAAATAATGTGTTCACATACGGGCCACTTAAATACAGGAATTTTTTATAAGGACGCGTTTTCAAAATTATAATATACGTCACCATATTTTTTTCCGTATATTTTACAAAACGCGATCTCGAACGGAGTTAAATAAAAGCACCAAAAAAGTAGCGATATTCGCTTACTGATATATCAAAATTATAACAACATGTGGCTAATTCGTTTTTTTTTTTACTTTTTTTTTCTAAAATAATGTTAATATTGTTTCGACGCAAATCGCTGAAAAATGTTGCAAACGCATAATCCTAAAACGAATAAAATTCGGGTACACGCATAAAAAAAAAGAAAATAAACTTGAAATAACAACGGAGACTCTACTGTACAAGCAAAGCTCCGTAGGCACCGCTCGAGGGAAGAAAGATAAAGAGAAATACGAAGGGTGAAACACGAAAGTGGAGTAATAAAAGGGACGAAGAAAATGGTACGAAGCCATGTGAAAGAGAGAGAGAAATTAGGAGGGGTGAACTGGGAGGTACGGAACGAAGGTGCACATTCTTGGGGAAGAGTGAGAGGGTTGGTTGAGTGGGGGTGAACCGCGACGTGGTGAGACGTCGATGGAGCCGCCATTATACTCCTCCAGCGGGTGAGACTGTTGCTGTGCTTTTGCCGCTTTTCGTGTGCTTTCCTGACAACTCTCTCCCGCGACGTTACTCCTCGTACACGTGTGCTTCTCGTTTGGATAACCCTAAGGGCGTAAGTTCACGACACCGGGTGTGGCACTTGAGTCTCCCTCATAACGGGGGATCAACACGTACGTGTGCACTCGAGGGTGTCTTTGTGCAGCTTCGGTAGAGCTGTGCACGCTATACTATCAAACCGCACGACCACGTCCTTTTGCCACTGTCACCCACGCTTGGTTGCGCACGTCTGGTGTACACTACTGCTTCTATTACTCCTGCGGTATAGGAGTGGCAGTTCTGCTATCCCAGAAACACCGAGTGTTCAACGGCGCGTTTCCGACCAACCCTCACGAAATATATCCTCTTTCTCTTGGTTCTCCTTTCCAACTTTTTCTCTCTCTCTCTCTCTCTCTCTCTCTCTCTGTCTCTCTTTCCCCCACTCCCTCCCACTCTCTGTTTCTCTCTTTCTCTCCTTGCCTCCTTCTCTTTGTTTCTTTCATTTTCTCTCTCGCTACCTCTCTCTCTCTCTCTCTCTTTCTCTCTCTCTCTACCACACTCTTTTATTCTTCTGTCCATCCGTCCGTTTCTCTTTCCTTCGTTCTCTTTTACGTTGGTACATAATCCAACCACCTTCCACCCCTAGCGAGCAAACCAACGCCCCGTAAAGCACAAAAGTTTCCGCCAACCTCGTACCACCTCTCGCTACTCTCGTTTTTTACTCAGCCACGTTTTCAGATCCGTCCTGTCTACCCTATACTCAGAACAAACCCGGATCCACTGAAAACGTACAATCTGCAAAGGCAGTCTGCGGACACAGTCGAAACTCCCGCTATTACTGTGGAACATCGCGAAAAGGATCTTCTCGATATCGACGAAGTTTTATCCGTAAAGACATTGCTCGTTCAAACTCTTTGAAGAATTTTTGGGAGCGCGAATATTCTGGCGGACGATGATTCGCTGGGGGAAAAACAGATGGTTCTGGTTTCAGGGCCCTGACAAACATCCAAGAAACAGATCGACTTGATTTTTTCCTCATGATTCGGAAAGATGATTTTTTTGATCTTTTGAGTAATTTTTGTTATTGTAAAATATTGGCGAACGATGAAACGGCTGTTATTTGAATAGACAATACTACAGTGCGTGGCAACCAGGGTGACCTGGAATGTTAAATAAAAAATAGATAGGAATACCACCTTTATATTTTAAAACTATGAACGTGCCATACTATAGAAGTAACTTTAGATTTTGCACCGTAACAACAGTTACAAATTTAATAATTTGTTACGGGTAGATACACGTGTAAAAAAATTGTTTCGGCTCTAGGGTAGAAAATGAGATGACAATATTGATAGGCGAATAGATCTGAAAATGAGATTAGTATAAACAAAATAAGCGTAAAAATAAGCAAAAAAAACTTTGTCAATGAACAGACTCTTCATAAAACTCGCCATAAGTAAGTAAATTGTCCTCAATTTTACAAAATTTTCTTTTCTACTAGGTTACAAAACTACGTTATAAAATAGTACTATCCCCACTTGAAGGATTGTACACAATTAATCATTAGTCATTCCATTTATTTCGGCTCATTTTTCTTCGTTTAAAAACATTCGGAATGGTAGCGTCGCAAGGTTTCAGTGCTTCTGCCTTCTCTTAACCTCCAAATAGCAAATAAATTTCCATCCCAATCCATCACTCGAATTTTTCAAAATCCAGGAACGAATGAAGATTTCACATCTTTTGTATCTTTGTTATCGAAACATTTCAATACGTACGGATTGCAATTTGAAGCGAAAGAAAACTCTGCATTTATTTGTGGCAGTCGTTTGTCATGCGAAACGGGAATGCAGGAGCGTATCGCCGTCAGGTTCGCAGTGAGAGACCACGAAAAGGTAGATCTCGTGATAGAATGGGGAAACGGTATAAAAGAGTGAACGTATATACGAAACGTGTGTACGTATACGTATAAAATTTATGGTATAACAGTGAGCTCGCTTCGATGAACGCGGAGTCAGAAGCAAAGCTATACATCCCGGCGAATATATAGAAAACTCGTGCAGTCTCCATTCCCGGAGTAAAAATGGATTGCAGCGGTGAACGGCATTGCTCCCCGTGTGTGCTTCCAATTTCTTTTTCCATCCGCAAAAGGGGATGGAGGTCGGTGTACATCCGCTCTCCTGGCGGCAAGTTTCTATACAAATTTCTACATCGTATATTCTAATATTAATGCGCATATACAGGGTGTTCCATTCAAACTACAGTGATGAAATCTATCTTCGGAATTTATGCCAACGCCTCCGGAATATTTTATTGTTTTTACTTTTTTGTTTTCGTAACAAAGCGTTTCGTTAAATACTTCGAAACAGAAGCAATCTTCATTAGGAAAGTGAATAGACAGAAATGAAGATAGAGATTTTTTAACATTAGCTTCCATCATTTTTTCAATTGAAAAAAGTCATTTTTCGATTACAATTCATTTCTGTTTCGGTGGATTAAATTCTCTTTTGTAAAACGTTTTGTCCGTGATGAAGAAAATAGATAGACAATTCTCGGACCAAATTGCGTCGATTTTCTAAAAAAAAAACTTTTTTCGTCTAACAAAAGTATGCACGCCGACATTCTTCCCTAAAAACTGGTAGAAGGTGAATGCGAACACGAGCAGACATCAGGACTCTTGAACCAAAATGCTTTTTATTGAAATTGTCAGAGAATAAGCTGTTCTTACAAACGATCGTCTGTTGTCCGAAAAACACAATGGCAAAAAGATTCATTTGGACGAAAGACAGTTTGGTTCACGATTGGGACATGATAATTGTTTTGGACGAAGCTGTATTTTAGATACGTTGTTCCATAAATCATACCTGGTTTTCTCACACCAATAGGTTAATCCAAGTGTGTTAATAGTTAACTATTAATATTAATATAACTTAATTAAAACAGATGTAAAATTATTAATAGTGAAAGCAACTACATAACTTGCCAATAACGAAGCGTCATTATTTGTATTGCGTAGTTTACGCAAATTCTTTTTTTCATCGCTATCGGCGGAAACGTTTTCGAATTTTGCCGTACACGTTCTTGTCAAACAGACTAGAATTCAAATCAAATTCGCTTTTCCATAATTACGAATATTTAAGCATGCAATTCCTTGCGATTCCCTCATGAAAAATTCGCATACATAACTTTCTAAAATTCCTTTTCACACATTGGTTAAAAATAAAGTTCGATAGCTCCTTTATCGCTTCAATCAGTAGTGATACTGATGGAAGTGGTAAAGGAGCTATCGTTTTTACGATTGTTGAAACGATTGAAACGACCAAAGGAATAAATGAAAAGCCATTTGCCGGTTGATCGAGTAAATAGCAGCATAAACCCCTCGTGCATGCTATACTTAAGACACGCGTATACCCAAACGCAAATCCCTGTGTGGCTTTGTGCGTATGCCCGTTTGCATGTAAGCCTTGAAGCACGTTCCGCAGCATCTTTAGTATCCCTGGCATGTCTGGTTCCTAGCGCTTCTCCCAGTATCACGCTGCTATCTCTTTCGGAGCAAAAATCCAATGTATAGTACAGGACGCGTCGAGGCGAATGTATGAAAGGTAGAAAAAGCGTGGAAATACGAGAGACACGAGGGACTGACGAGAGTCGGGTTAGGGAGGGGGGAGATAGAGGGAGAGAACGAAAGAACAAACGAATGAATGAATATTTATTTATGCCCTAGCACGTTATGGTGAAATATAGGATGTTTGTTCAAAAAATAAGGTGACTTTTTTATTCTTCCCGAAAAATATCTTGTTCCCTTCGATGTAATCCCCTTAGGATATCATACACTTGCTCCAGTGGTTTGTTTAATCCACGAAGCACTTCTGATACGCGCTTTTTGGTATGGCCTCGAGTTCTCCCAGCAATGCGCTCGTTATGCCATAAATCGTGCCGAATATCCGTCCTTTTGGAGCTCTTTTCAATTTTGGAAACAGACTAAAAGTCGCGGGCTGCCAAATCTGGGGTTGAAGCATGATTAGGGTGTTATTTGTCACCAAAACAATCACGAACAAGCACCGATGTGTAACCAAGTGCGTTATCGTTTCCAAAACTGTTTGAGTATTGAATTGTTGTTCTCAAGCTGGACTGATTGATTGTAAAAGACTTTTGACAATATATTTAGCAATGAAAAATAATAATTAATGATATGATAATAATAGAAATTATAATAAAAAGTATAATTCAAATGATAATAGGTATAACAAGTTAGAACAATGCTCACGAGTGAGAATGAAAATTTGACAAGTTAAACAAAAATACATTTTTAATGAAAACATTAATGTACTTCTTTTTTAGGTTTGCAGTAAAAAAAATGATATATATAATGATCATAATTATTAGTAATAATACCAGCCATGATAACTTTATGATAGCACTTAATATGATGATATAATGGGTGGGGAATGCATTAGGCGTGTCGAAAGAGAGACAGAGAGAGAGAGAAAGGGAGACGCAGTGCAGCGCGAAATTATCATGCATCAGTGTACGCGGCTTGAAAAGCTCTCTTCCACTCGCGCATTGAAGCTTTTTTGCCCCTTTTGATTCCATCACGAGAGCGCGTCGGTAGGAAGGCGACCGGGGAGCTAAAGCAGCGAGTTTTCTGTGTCGCGCGAAGGGGATGAGAATTTGGCTCGGAGAGGGTTGAATCTCGCGAAATCCTCTTTGCACACGCCTCGAAGCCTGGGCACAACATCACAGACGGTAGGTACTAATGAAAAAAGAGCATAAAGTGGAAAAAAAGAGAGTGAAAGAGAGAGCGAGTGAGAGAGCGACGGAGAGGCGGAGAGAAATGGAGAGATCGTGTTGCAGTGGAATAGAGAAGGTGCGAGAACACGTTGAGAGAGGAGGGAGAATGATTCTCTGCCGAGGATCAGAGAGAAACGAGCGTTGAAAGAGTTCTGTGTAGAAAAAACGACGGAAATACGAGACGAGAGAGAGGGAGAGAGAGAGAGAGAGAGAGGGAAGTCAGTGTCAAAGAAAAAGCGAGTGACTCGACGAAAAAAAACGTAATATGGCGTCGAGAATACCGTTAGGGGAAAGGGGGTTGAAAGCGATTCTATATATCCCGAAAGGCGAGGTGGCGAACCGTAAAATTGTCAAAAGTTAACGAACCCACTGGCTCTCCTTCTCCGCCATGCCTCGATCTCGAACTTTTCGCGCTTCCCTCACAGCGACTTCCGTTTCGCCTCTTCTTCTTCCTGCCTTCCGTGGCTCCCCTTCGAGTGCTTTTTTTTTCTTTATTTCATTCTTACTTTCTTTAGTCACTCCCGTGATCTCTTCTTCCCGTACCGAGAGCGTCGCGTTCACCGAGGCTCTGCAAGTCGCAAATACGAAAATGCAAAAGCCGTTCACAAGACCCGCACGCGCTCAGGGCCTCCTTCAAGCGAGGGAGATTCACGGGGATGAATAGAAACGAGTCATCCAACCGCAGGAAGTATACGCCAGCCTGCACGACCAAACGAATGCTCCTCTTTTCTTTCGTAATTTTTGTTTTTTTTTCTTGTGGCGGGGCGGCGCGGGGAGGGGGCTTTCTTTAATAAACGCACTTTCAAACGCACCCCACGACGCAACTCTGTCAGCTGTGCAAAGGCTAACGGAATAATGAAAGTGTAATATTATTGGCGAGCGAAAAATGTTTTTTCTTTATCAACTATATTTTTGTACACGAAGTAGCTTAGATGTGCGAAGATTTCAAAATTATTATTGAAATCACTTCCAACCTTTTCGAAGGAGGATTTTTCTGAAGGTTGGAACACGCCATTCTGTAATTTTTTAGCCTCAAAAACAGCGTAAGTGTCAGAGAAAATTGTAGCTCCGAATTTTTAGTCCATTGACAGCGAATTCTAGTTAACTAGTAAGGGAAAGTAGTACGAGTTGATCCCTTGGGGTAAGATGATTCTTTGTAATTACGCTGAAACCACTAACGCCATCTAGTTTATTTCACTGCCAAAACATAGGTCCGGGCACCCCCCCACCTTAGTCAGATCGCAATGGCGACGTGAGCGATA
>JAPYZI010001145.1:0-41823 GCA_030523105.1 Ophioninae sp. A BG-2022a | reverse complement strand
TCTTTCAATTGAGCAATATTTTTTCGGCTTATCGGTTTGAGAAGAACATTTCGTACGCGAACTAGAAGAATTTGGTCGGCTTTGCAAACAACGTTTTCTACGAATTTTCGTGGCTTCACTTTCGCGGCAGGAAGCAGGTTGCTTTCCCCCAATCGATTGAAAACTTGAACGAAAAAATCAGTACTATGGTGGAATTATAAGCGCCTATATTCCTGATGATAACAATATAAAAATTTAATAATAGATTGTTACAATGAATACTTATTAATTCTTTGAAAAATTATTAACTTTACTTTTCAGATTAATTCTTTTATTGTTTCGTATACATAAGGGTATTTTAAGAAGGGTGTTCGTAAAATACCATTTATTTGAACAAATGACCATTTCATAAACCCTGCCATTCCTCCAATGAGTTGAATATGTGTTGGTGAATAAAGAAACGTTATTTGTCCACGAGAAATTATTAATAATTCACAATGTCTAATAAATTTTCGACGATTTTCGAAGGTTGACGACATTACTTTATAAAGTTGTTATTATTGAAAGTTATTATGCCTGACATTTTCCATAATTAATTTATTACAGATATTTATGGCATCGGTACAACGTAAGGAGAAATTTGTATTTAATAATACGTTCTCTCAGTTAGCATATTCCCTATCTAGTTTTTCTTTAAGAGAGTATAGATTACGAAATAAAAGTCAGGATCAGCCGAGTAGCTAAACTATAATATGGCACCAGCCACAGAATTACCATCAAGAAGCCAATACTGAGACAGGATTGGGTGTTCTTTATTTACCGATGGTGAAATGAATTGTTGGCTACGCAATAGGAAATATTTTTGCCCAGTGTTGAGGCAGAATCTCAGAACCAAAAGCTGGTAGCCATACAGGAACCAATATTGGCATATGCCTGGCAGTCTCGCGCATACCAATAGTCAATCTCAGTATTGGAAAGACCGCGACAAATAGTATTTGCGCAAGAGTCGGGACAAATCTCGGTAGACGCCATAGTGCGCCGTCCATAACCCGATACTGGCTCAACACTGGTAGTTTTTCACACGCCATCAATGAATTTCAATATCGGCAATACGACGAAAAGCAATATCGGTCCAAGAGTCGGGACGAATCTCGATTGCCGAAATCGGGTATTATGCATAAGTCAGAGCTGGCTTGGCACCGGCAATGTTCTACTCGCCGGAAGTGAGCTTCAGCAAGGGCAGGACTATGGCAACCAGTATCGGCCCAAACGGTAGGACGACCATCGGTCGACAACCGATGGTTGCCGATCGAAAATCGATGTGGGCCCAAAATTGGTGGAATGCCGGATACCAATCTTAAGTTGGACGACCGGATAAGCCGCCGCTAATCAAACGGCCCAGTCGCGGGGCTAATGCTGGGCCCCAACGGTTGTTGTAGCTAGTATCGCACCAGACACCAGCCAATCGTTAGCATTGGCTGTACTTTCCAGGGTACTTTCCAGGTTAACACTCGCTAAATTTTATCGTCCTACGCGAACGGAAAATATAATATTAATGGATCAGAAAAAAATAGAAATTTGAGCAAATTTTCAAATGGATGTATCTTCGTCAAAAAATTGTCGTATTGAACTAAAAAAAAATATAAAACTTGAAGTCTCTCGTTTCGTGATTTCAGGATTCAAAAATTTTTTAAGCCACGTGTATCGCACAATCCTGAAGAATACAGCGAAAAAAAAATTTTCCAAGATTTTTCTGTTTTTCTTTTTGGTCCACGGACTTGGAAAAAATTTTTTCGATAAATTCACTAAAAGAATCGAATACCGTGATTATTCAGATTTAATTTCCTTTTTTTACATCTCAGTACGTCCAGTTTTCGCTGATATGTTGAACTTTGATTGAAAAAGGATGATTTTGTCTTTGTCCATTGATATTTCAGCAACCAATGGTCGCACAGCAAATTAATGATGGATTTGGAAACTTGAATAAATCCTCTATAAAAATGAACTATTCATTTCCCGGAAAAAAAAATTTTCTTTCATACGCCACATGATTTTTAGAAATTCGGGAAAAAGGGTTTTGAGGTCTTTTCGGAAAATCACCGGCTAAAATAACATTATTGAGGATACCATTAACTTGAAGTGTGCATTCTACAGTTCAATATACCCAAGAAGAAACCTGGAAAGTTTCAACTGAATCCGTTGAGCCTTTTGTGTTCCATTCAGTCAAATTTTTGAACAAATTAAGGATCACTTTTCTTGTTCTCAAATGCTCTTCTCAAGTGCTCAAATGTTCTCTCGAACAAAACGAAAAAAAAAAAATGTTTGCACTTTCTCTCATTTGTTTCGATGAAAATGTTAAAATGAATGAAAAAACAAACAATTTTTTTAAGCATTTCAAAAGAAAATTTTGAAAAAATATGTTTGGTTGGGTTTGTTCGGAAATTTTTCTTAATCGATTTTAGGAAATGTAAAAATCAATCACCACCGGATACCCGTTATTCGATTTTAAAACATATGGACAAATGCACACACACACACGCTCTTTGGGAGTTTCGGAAGTGAGTTTGGAGTCATTAAATGCGGTGGAACTGACGAGCTACCGGGTAGCACTTCGCCTAAAGAACAACATATACACATGCGCGCGCGCACGCGCGTGCAAACACACGAAGCGTGAATCCCCTTTCTTAACCTCCACGTGGTGCGCTTTGGGTAACGCTAATTCTAGCCACGATTCATTTTGATATTTCCTAAGATCAATCCAAAAAATTTATCAACAAACATCTTTTATTCGAACTTTTCTTTTTCTTTAGTTTGAACATTTTTATCGAAACAAACGTAAAAAAAATGAAAAAAAAAAAACGATTTTTTTTGTTTTGTTCAAGGATATGAGCCTTTGAAAACAAAACAGTGATCTTAAAATTTTTTTTAATAATTTGATTGAATAAAACAAAAAAATGGCTCGATTCAGTTGAAACTTTTTGAGGAGTTTTGGGGTATATTGAACTGTAGGATAGGACTTCAAGTTAACGGTATCCTCAACCGTTTCAATTCAGCCGGCGATTATCCGAAAAGATCTGAAAACCCGTTTTTCCGGATTTTTAATAATCACGTATAAAAAATTCTTTTTCCGGAAAATGAATGATGTATCTTTGAACAAGATTTATTCACATTTCCGAAACCAACTATTGATTTGCTGTGCGACTATTGATTGCTGAGAAATCAAAGGTGAAAGAGAAAATGATCTTTTTCCATTTAAAGTTAATATCTTAGCAAAAAATGAACGTATCGAGATGTAAAAAAAAGAATTTAAAGCTGAATGAACAATGTATTCGATTATTTCAGTGAATGCATAGAAAAAAAAATTTCCAAGTCCATGGACCAGAATGAGCTGTAGAATGCACGCTGTATTCTTCAGGATTGGGCGATACACGTGGCTTTGAACATTTCTTGATCATAAAATCTCGAAAGTAGAGATGTCAAGCTTCAAATTCCTTTCTTTTAGCCCGATACGAACATTTTAGACGTATATACTGCCATTTGAAAAACCGCTAAAATTTGGCATTTTTTTTAACCCGTAATTTTTTCCGTTAGTGTACATATTTAGAGGTTGATAAATGTAAATTAGAATTCTATTAGAATTTATGTAATGTTACGGAGACAATTGGCCTCAATGTTCCGGAGACAGTTGTTTCTAATGTTCTGGAGATAGTTGTCCCCAATGTTCCCCGAAGTAAAATCTGCTCAGCAGCAACTGCGAGCGTCGATCGAGAAGAATTGGCGAAGAGTAAAATTGAGGGTCGTTCATTAGAACCGACTGGAGAATGACAACGATCTTTTTAAACAAAAAACATAACTTTTTCTCAACGACCGAAACTTGGCGGTGTCTCAATTAACGATTTACGAGGTGCGAGCTAAAATGGAGATCAATGCTTTTCAGTCTCGCGACAATCAAGTCGGCAAGCCTGCAGCATCGTCTATGAGGATGGTGTTGCTTTGTGTACATTTATATATCTGAAATGGTAAATGTCTCATCACTCGTTTGGAGTGCCGATCGCGTATACACTCATCGAAAAACCCTCAAAAAGAAGGAGGACCACATTGAACATCTTATATTTCCTGCACATTTGTAATGCAATTGCCACTTCTTTTCGATTTTCCTGATCTTCGCTTCCTCGATGTTTTTGCTCTGGTTGTATTTCTATTTGATCACGTCAGCTGCAAAAGATCGACAGAACGTGAGAGATCCCAGAAATGATATAATTATTTCGCGGGCTCAAATTGCCAAGAATTAAAGAAGAACCATGAGCAGAAGATGCTTTTCATAAAAAGGATGAACAAATATACGACCAATCGGAGTCTAATGATAATCCAGATTGGCGAATTCATTAGCCATTCAGTATTTCCAATAACTCTGTATCGACGATCTTTTTAACAAGTGTCGTTGTTTCATCTTTCTACTAAATTACGTGGATGGCGTACAAACGCGCATGTACTGATGACGGATCATCATTGCAATGCAGGTGATTCTAATAAGTAAGTAACCTCAGCACTCGAATCGAGTTTAATAGAGGTTACACTATATTGGGCATAGCCTGTTAATTTATATTCATTGATCCCATAGTTCGAGATTGAAAGCGACGAATACCTAGATGGTGGATCTGCATATTCAGTAGCTCTCGTTGCCATCAGCACAAAGTTTACTGATGTCTTAATTGGAGCTTGTTTCCTATTGAATCGGTCGAAAAGTATGGCAATATTTTCCGTAACAAAAAAATCGATTTTTCGTCTGTATAGAACAGCTTTTATTCGATTATGTAATTTTTAAATGGCTCGATGATAATCCACCATCATTGAGGAAAATTCATGATTCCACTCTCATAAGATTGGTTCATTCTCAGAAGACTGGTTCACTTCTTTGTGAATTTTGAGTTGAAGATGTCCAAACTGTCAGTGATCTTCCTCCAGAAAATTTTCAGAATGGAATTTCTTGTACCAATCTTGACATGGGTGTTTTTTGTGTGAATACAGAGCAAACTATTAGACTTCAATTGCTTTAAAATAAAAAATGACAGTTCACTGTTCCGAACTCAAATAATCAAAATGTAGTTAACCCTTAGCGGCAACACCTCAGCCAGGCCACATAGCGGTCACACGGGGTTACTCAGTACCCTAAGCTCGAAAACCTAGTTGTACAAGACATATGGGTGTTTTAAGACTTCTAAACGATTGTTTCATATTTGTTGAAGAGTTGCTCAAAATTGCTAATGATTTTTATCGGTCAGTTTATAGATGGCGTTCTAAAAAGTGGTCATATATGTGAAAATTCAGCAAAAATGCCTTTTTACAGAAAAAAGTTCATTACTCTGCTGTTTTTCAATACTGAGGATTACATTTTTAGATTGTATGCACAATACGCACCACTACCATGAAAAATTGCAATATCCGCCGATAATTCAAACTGTATATTCATTTTCCAAAATTACTGGTGAGCAGAATGAAACGATTACAAATAATGGAATACGTTTTTCTTGTATTTCATTAGCTTCTAAATACCTATTTATGTACAGAAAAGTGAAAAAAAAATGTTTTTATGATATTTGAAAAAAAAATGTATTTTGAATCCTATTCATTGACCAGCACACGTCATCCACAAAGCGAACCGATGTTCCTAAGGATCAAACAATTTTCTTTTTACTTGAATATCAAAAACACGTTTATATTGTCTATTGATACCGAAAACAAATCGGTTTGAAAAAAAAAATATCTGTACCGAGCAACGGTTGCTGACACACTAAAGTGATTAGTTACCCCACGCCGAGATAACAAACGCTTAAAGCGCCGCCACGCGTTTTTCGGCTTCCTACGTAATAGAGTCACATTCCACACTTGTCTACTACCGGCAAATGTCATTACTTGTATCAACTTCAAAGGTTTTCGACCTCTAATTTCACTTTTTCTGAGCCTGGGGTAACTAGTTACCCCGGTGTGGCCACTAATGGTTAATTTATGAGGAGTTTGTACAACATTGGATCCGGTTTTACTTAATGTCATTAATAACGAATTCGTAAAACGTTTGACAAAAACATCCTTAATATAGCCGGGTAAATATTTCTAGCCTCCTCAGAATCCTTGCAAAACCCATTTTCTTTATACAAGCCGGCAGCTTCCGTTGAACCTACGAGGCACTATTTGTCGAGTTCACTGCCACACAAAGGCCTCCATTTCATCTAGTGTAACCTCTAGCCCTTCCAAATATTCTGCCGGCCTCTTGTACCAATGGAACGTGCAGAACAGCGACCTCATTAACCTGCTTTTAATATCAAGTATACTAACGAAAAAAATTAAAGGATAAAAAAATAAAATTTTTGCCGTTTTTCAAATAACTGTATCTTCGTCAAAAAATATCGTATCAAAATGTAAAAATGGTCAATTAAAAAAATTTCAAAGCCGCGTGTATCGCTCAATCCAGAAGAATACAGAGAAAATAAAATTTTTCAATTTTTTTTGCATTTTCTTTCTGATCCCCGGACTGGAAAATTTTTTTTCGATGAATTCAGTGAAAGATTCGAATACCTTGTTCATTTAGCTTTAATTTCATTTTTGTACATCTCAATACGTTCATTTTTCGTTGAGATATTGAACGTTGAATGAAAAAAGATATTTTTGTCTTTGACCGTGGATATCTCAGCAATCAATGGTCGCACAGAAAGTTTAGCATGAGTTTCGGAAACTAGAATAAATGCTCTAAAAAGTTAAATCATTTATTTTCCGAAAAAAAATGTCATACGCTACATCATTTCGAAAAATCCGGGAAAAAAGGGTTTTGAGGTCTTTTTGGAAAATCACCGGCTAAATAGAAATAACTGAGGATACCATGACGTTTCCGCTTACTTCTGACTCTTCACACCCTCCTTTGCGGCCGCAGCCGACTTTTCCGCCTGTACCGTATACTGCGCCATTTCTGGCACAGGCATAGGGAAACTGCGGCAAACCTATCTTGGTAAAGCCGATCCCAAGTTTACCGCGGAATCAGTTTCATCGAATAATTTTGCCCGTTACCGAGGTTTGAACCCAGAAACTCCCGATCCGCTGGCACGCCCTTACCCACTTTCCCAACGAATCAGTTCATCACTTTATTATATTTATAATTATTTTACAGGTGATGTGTAGAAAAAGGGTTGTATATCTAGACTTACTCTAATTTTATTGAATATATAGCCGTGCCTATAAATAAGAAATGACAAATTCACTTAAAGACACCTACGGATTCTAATGACGCTACCCGTTGTGACATGATTTCTCGGAATCCCGGCACAAGTTCAGCTATCGGGCTTCCGTATGCGTTTTGGGTTTCGTTGTCGGTTTTGTTAGGGTTGGGTGCGGAACTCGGTCGAGTGGCGTGTCGCTTGAAGAATCGAGCAATCTCGAACAAGGAGAGCACCCAAAGAGGTGTCTTGAGGAATCGATGCACGCCCGGCTGCAACGCCGGCACCCTAATGGCGTGGTGCATCGTTGTGAGGAGCTTGGGTTGTATTGGTTACGGGCGGAGACTGGAGATCTCCGTGCCGCACTTCCTGGTGGGAAGCTTTGCCGCTCTCACACGATGACCCGGGGATGCGATCCTCGAGATCCTCAAAGCTACTATTCAGAAAAGATACCTAAGTGTTACCGTCCCATTTATGGAGAACTCGGGCAGAAAAGGACGATTCCGAATAGAATGAATATTCCGGCTCTCGAAATTATATTTTCGTTCCCATCATAATTCAAAGCTTTCGAAATGCTAAGGAAAGTTTCGCTCGATCGCGTGAGCGTGTTTACCATTTTTTTTCGGTAAGCGCGCTCCACTCGGTCGCCGCGCGCTGGCCCTAGCCGCGCGATGTACAGGTTGTTGTAAACGTGCTCGAGATAACTCGAATCCTTGGATCTCGGTTAAGAGGTTTTGAGAGGGTGACTGCCCTTGGTTCTTCTTGGACTGGCCTCCGTCGAGGACAGACGTGTTCCGCCGACGGAGCGGTCGCGACCCCCGTTGAGTTTTCCGGATCTGAGAGGCTCGGTGCGCGTGATAATGAAACTGTCAGCCCTCACCAAATAAAATAAAAATCTGTTTTATTTTATTTTCGGAGAAATTAGTTTGCCTGTCAAACCGTGTTCTCGTTGTGGTTCTCGATCATTAGCCTAGTCACCGGTGAATCCCGACCCCTCTACCATAACCCATAGTCTGAGCGGCCGTGCTGTCCCGCAATCGCCTCCCCCGCGCGAGTGCCTCCAGGACATACCGGTTATGATTCCGGTGAAACAAAAATCACTGCGGGGAGTTCTCCAGACTCACGGCCAGGGACGGAATCCTCTGGCCCCAGTTTAGTCCGGTTGGGGAAACCGTTCCGGGGCCAGGGACGGAATCCTCTGGCCCCAGTTTAGTCCGGTTGGGGAAACCGGCGAAATAAAATTCCCCTGGCGCCCCCGGAGATTGCGGATGCACTTGCGTGACTGGGAGACTGTCGAAGGTGACGGTTTTCGTACCGATCCCGATCTGTTCTCATATTGCGTTTTTGCTGAGGTATTAGAATGGAGGGTCCAGAAGGTAGTCGGAGCAGCAACAACAGGGTAAATGAAGGGTCCATAGGGTATACAGCAGACCTATAGTAGGCTGTATATTGGGCCTATTATAGGGCCCAATAAAGGAGGGCCCAGTAGGTTCAGTGAGAGCGCGCGATCAGGCCCACCGGAGGTTTCGTAGTTTCAGTCGCGCACTACACTACACTAGCCTCCTTTAAGCCTAAAGTCCAGTATATGCTATCTAGGAGACTCAACGGTGGCTCTGACATGATAATATTCCATACATCGCAGCCTCAGTTGGATAACCGATGATCCGGTACAGCGGATCTCAGTTCGGAGAAGGAGGTATTCATTCCGCGGGTTGAAAGCAGCTCGAAAATGTTGACTCGTTAATAAGGCGTTGGTTACAAATTTAATCACAATGACACTGCCGAAAACTGATATCACTTTCGAAGTGGTTTGGACCAGTACTAATATTAACGTAAATCATGTTTTCCATATCGTTCAGAGTTGACGGGGTCCAGTACTTGAATGAAAATCCGTTTATCCGTTAATGAGCTTATGTTTCAAATACTTGAACAAACGTTCATGCTTTTTATGGTACCACTTTCTTGTTTCTAGGGAAGCTTTATAATATAGTAGTAGGGTCAGTAGTCAAAGAGATTTACGATCATATCATACGAAGATGTCCGACGCTTTTTCTGTAATGATCTGTCCGCCTTATTCGACCGGAAGTTGCTTCATGTTCTTCAAGTTTCACTCGCGTTAGTCGGTCGTTGAATAATCATATCCACTTTATAGCTAGTAAAGGGTCCATGGTAGTCAAGCGGGGGAAAAGATCGAAAAGTCAAGATCTCCTCGGAAGGCCAAACATCATTTGTCAAAGAAAGAAAGAGAGCGATGAGTGAGAGAGAGAGAGAGAGAATGAGAAAGGAGCGAAAAAAAAGAACAATGGGGCCGAAACTTTTCGTTCAATCCAAAAGACACGTAAGGATATAGGAACGTACAAGTATATACTTATATATGAAGGGAATATATGATGAAAGCAATAATGTTTGGCGGAGAACGAGGGACGCGAGAGAGATGAAGGAGCTCAGAGGATGAGGCCAAGGGGTGTACGTAGACAGGCGAGGTAGAAGCGGGGATGATAGAGTGGCCTATGCGTTCATCTGGTAAATAGCGTGATTGATCGATATTATATTCATAATAACCAACGAGTTGTCATCAATCATCAGTGAAAGAGGGTGCGGGACGTACGCGGGCAATATATAACACTGCCTAGCATGCTATGGTCTACCTTGCCACGACATCCAGCTACCATCAACGGTGCCTCTCTCTTTCTCCACTCCTACTCTCTCCTTCTTATCCTATCTCTTCGTCATATGCCTCTATCTCGGTGAGTAATGCATCGTAAGCCTTTGATTCCTGTTTCATACGCCAGGTGCCCAGAAAGCGCGTGTTCATGAAAACAGTCGACTATCCTTAAACTCATCGCGAACTGTAGGCGAAGAACAATGATCATGGGAACCACTTGTGCTTAGACCAATTTGGATAATATTTATTTTGGATTATTAACTGCGGATAATAAGGGTGCAGAAACAGAATATAATTGCAGGTAATTTTAATGTTGCGCTGAAAGACAATGTTAAGTAACTCAGAAATTCATGCGCCGATAAGGGATTATACCAGTGGCGAAATTACAAAACACTATTCTTGAGATAGTTCAAATCGAAGAAAAAATCTAATGGGGTGAAGCCGCAGACTGAAGGCGAACTTACGATTACAGTGAACACAATTAAACTTACAATAAAGTTACGGGCGAAACTTTAAACCCGTTTTTGTCAAAATTGTGCCTTTCAAAAAGAAGCGTTTCCTCGACATTTAATAAATTGATTTACGTTCAATGTGGTACACTTATTTAGAACAGTAATGTTCGATCTTAACATTTTAGCTGCCGCGCCAACGTGTCACGTTTTACTCAGAACGCCACAGAAGTAATGTTATTATTCAAATCACATAATGGCTAAATAATGATAAAATCATCATATAATACATGATTTTTACTCAAAGGAGTGTTTATCCAATTGGTGGTCACGGGTGACCACCGTAGTGGCTTGGGAACGGTCGCTAAGGAGAAATTCACACAAGAATTCGTTTATTTTAACAAAAATTTGCATCTGTTATTTTGTGGTCACCGAAACGTCCAGAATTACCGAAACGCGTCGAAAAGAAAAGGAAAAAAAAATATTCGTGAAATATGCAGAAGAGAGTATTTGCTTATTCTATATACATATAGAATAGTAAGGTTTGTGCATCCGTCTAACGTGAATTATATGATTATAAAGTAGCATTTATGATGCGCAAACGTAGCATTTATCTGCGCAAACACTATCATAAGACACCCCATTTTCTGGGGTGTCTTATAATAGTGTTTGCGCAGAGCACCCCTCGAAAATATGGGTGCAGATACTGACATTATTTCTAGTTCATTGGGGATGGCTTCATTGGAAGAGTCGTTAAAAATCGAAGTATCGGAAGATGAAATAATCCATTTATCACCCACCATAAGGCGACACCGAATCGAATCGCATACCGATGATGAAACAAAAATCGAAAATGTAAATCATAAAAATATCGACGATAATGAATGCTCAAATAATATAATACCAACAATGGAAAAAGTACTTTCACTTGAAAAAACCATAACTGCTGCACAGATCGAGGATAATCAGCCACATATATTTTACTTTTCTTAGCTTACAGAAGAGTTCTACGAGTAATTGTTGATGAGACCAATAGATTTGCCGGACAATACATGCAAAACAAATGATTCACTGCTTTAGATAAGTGCACATTAGCAGATATAAATGAAATAAAACGATTTTTCGGGTTACAAATATGGACGGACCTAATGAGACTACCAAAATATGATTCATGTACCAATAACATCTGTGAATCATTTCCAAAAACAGTTAGGTCAATAAATCGGTTTGAGTTGCTGTTATGATTCCACCATTTTCCCAATAACCAATCAGCAAACGTAAATGACTGATTATATAAGATAAAATAGTTTACTGATATACTTAATTAAAAAATGTCTACATACTACGATTTAGATGACAAAGTATGCGTCGACGAGTCTTTGATACCTTTCCGGGGACGTACATTCAGACAATTCTCCAAAAAGTAGCGACACAAAGACGGCATCAAAGTGTTGAAAATGTGTTCCGACCACGGTCAGCATCGAGTATCTTCGGTATCGAGAATGTCCAAAAAATAAAGGAACTGAAAATTTCGTATTTTTTTTTACTGTTTTTGAAACGCTGTATCTTTATGGAAAATCGTCGTATGGGCATTTAAAGAAAGTTCTGACACTTCAAATTTCTAGTTTTGTGATCTCTCTGTTCTGTTAATTGTTGGATAAGCGTATGTAAGATCAATCATTTTTTCAATTGATTTTTTCAACAATGAACAGCGTCAAACCGCGGAACTTTTCTTTCACATTCGCCCTGACTATCTTAAAGTATCAATAATCGCTTAAAACTTTTCATCAAATGTCATGAAGAACATTACATTTATTAATCCGCGGAGATGCCTGTCACGGCACTTTTGCCGTGACAGGCAGACGAAAGTGACGAAATTTTGAGATTCCATTAACCACGGGACCTCGAAAAGGCGGTAAGCTCCTTCATACACCGGAACTTCCAGGATATTTAAAAAAATGAGTGTACAAAATTGGTGTACACAGGCGTGAAAGAAATGTAAACATTATGTAAGTTCAAATGACTCTGTCCATTATCGTGACGTATTAGTTTCGAAAGGTATGCGGTTTGGAACAGCGAAGATTAAGAATGTGCACCCAAACGGCTCATACAATAAGAATGAAAGTGGCAATTTGTATTTCGTAAAATATTTTCGCAACAGCCAATATGCCTACTGCATGGATAATGCGCAGTGAAGAACCGAGAAAATATCCGATGTCTTTTGCTCTTTTTGTATAGTTTCTTCCTTCGTATGCATAGAGAAAAAGGGTAGAGAGAGCGAGTGAGAGGGAAAGAGAAAGAGAGAGAGAGAGATGAGGGAGAACGAAAGAAAAGGAGGATGGATATATTCGATCGAGTGGGAGCTCTACGACAATCATGCCTATAGCTTCTAGGATGAAAACGATTTTGCGTGAAAAAAAGAGCCCGTGCAACGTCACGGTGTACATGGGCTAGTGTGTTCTTTGTGGTGCCGACTTGTCACGGTGTCAAATGATCACGGTGTCAATGGTGCACGATTGCCACGGGACATGGTTGGGTGACGGGATAAATGTGCGCGTGAGTACGTGGGTCTCAGGGGGAACGGACTTGAATATATCCGTTGAGACGAACCGCGTATAAGTAGGGCTAAGTCCTGTTTGCCAAACGAGTAACTCCCAGCTCCGAAAGATGAAACCTTTTCTAATACGAATCCTATTCAGAGAGAAAAATCATCTCATTTGATTTACATAAATTGTGTTCGTGTGCATAAAACAGAGCGTGCACTTCAATAAAATACAACGGTTCAACGACTGGATGCTGAAACGATGGCTTGTGAAAGTAAGTTGCTCAGAATTCCATGATTTTTTTGAAGCAATACAAGCTTGCAAAGTAATTCTAGAGTTTTTGGTGTGCCGGATAGTTTTCAGAAGTGATCCCATCATAATTTATTTTGATGAACGTTCTACTTATAATGCAGCATATTTTTTCTTTGAATTCTCTCGTTGGCTTTCTTCCTTTTTAAACGAATCGTGTGTACGCTTACTTATCGATTCACCTTGTCTTTCGTTTTTTATTTAAAGTTTACATCAATATCGAATAGGGCTCTATATTGATATATTTTTATATTAATTGATATATTTTCATTAATCAATCGTACAAAATAAGACTATTGTTTTTTAAATAGTGAAGTATAATATAAATACAACACAAAGGTAAATGTTACATGTTACAGATACTATTGTCAAAGCATATAAATAATCTTACGGAATGTAATTTACTTTCATTACAAAATGCACATTATTATAAGAATATAATTATATCATTAGTTCTGAATATGAAATATACAGCACGCGAATGATTCATAGTTTGCATTTGGATGTGTGGTTAAAAAATAAAACCACAGCAAAATCAGGTTTAGGGGATAAAACCACGTCTACTTTACATTTCGTATTCAACAATAAAATTATTATAGAAAGCTGGGCAAGTGCGAGTCGGACTCGCGCACGAAGGGTTCGAAGGGTTCCGTACCGTCCGTAGCAAGAAACGGTAAAAAATCGTGTTTTTTTTATGGGAGACCCCCTTCAGTATTTATTTTATTTTAATTTTATTATTTATTATTAAAGTAAAAATACAACTGAGTGTTTTGTGAATATTTCAAGCGCCTACCTGTTGCCATTATTGATATCGAGCTAAAAAGGGCAAAAAAACGCGTTTGTTGTATGAGAGCCCTCCTTAAATATTAATTTTTTTTGTTTTTAGTATTTGTTGTTATAGCGGCAACAGAAATACATAATGTGTGAAAATTTCAGCTGTCTAGCTATAGCGGTTCTTGAGATACAGCTTGGAGACAGACAGACAGACGGACCGCGAAGTTTTAGTAATAGGGTCCCGTGTTTACCCTTTGGGTACGGAACCCGAAAAATGACGCAATCACAATAAGTTTAATAATTATAGAATCATTCCAAAGCAATTTATAACTGAAAAATGCGTGACCCCGAATGGAAGATTACAAATACATCGAGCGTTTTCATTTTTTCTGTAAAAATGAAACGCGACGGTTATATGCAAGCGTATATCGGACGAATATACGATCTTTTCGGTTCTCGTTTGTCCGCTGCCGGCCACATTCAGTTACCTATACATTTTCCTTCCTGACTCGGACAACGTGAAACGGAACAGGAATTGGGGATGCGGAGCTGCGACGTATAAAGGATATATATATATATATATATATATATATATAGAGAGAGAGAGAGAGAGAGAGAGGGTCAGGGGGGAGGCAAACGTCACATTAAATCTAACTACGGACGTCGACAGCTGACAGGGGCACGAAAAGTAAAGGGAGACCGTACATATTACTCGCTCGGGGTGGCGCGAAAGAGATCCAGTTTCACTTAGGGTGGATAACTGGATTTTAATTGGGACCGCTCGGCTTCACTGGGTTCAGAGATACGTTGACGTAATAACGCTGTCAGCCTTTTTTTTCTTCCACCCCCATCTCTCTCTCTCTCTTCCCTCACATTCTTTTCTTATTTCGTACTATGAACACGCGTACATGTCTACTCCAATATAATTAATATCCTTCACCGACTTAGTTGCTCTTGCGTCATGTGTCTTTAATCTCCACGTTTTTCGTTGTGACGCTCTTTTCAGCGTTGAGCTGCGCGTGGTCCATGAGAATAGTGGTGCAAACTCATTCACATTCATACAAGTACAGGATATAAGCGTGAGCACATGTATGAGAAAAAGGATATTTTGAGAGCGTTTTGTTCGTGTAATGTTGGGTACGGTTCTCGAAGTGATCATTGTATGAACATGTTTGAATTTCTCCAATTATTTTTTCGAAGTCACGGCTATTTACGTGATGCCCTGCATCGTGAGATTTCGGACGACGGCGAGGACGGTTTTGGTAGTCTTGGAAGCTACCAATCCATGTATAGATTTGCATATATGCGCACACTACCGAGACCGGTCGCTATCTTTAGACTTCTGTCGGTACACTCCAACAGTACTTTTTATATATGGAGCATTCCATGCCGATTCGATCTGGGTCTGACCCGTCACCTCTCCGATTGTACTCGCGATTTTTTATATTATTGTGCCATCTCTGAAAGGCACTCGAGAAATTTTTCAGATTCTGGGTACTGTTTGATTTCAAAATATTATTTAAAAACAAAAAAGGAACGCCCAAATTTAAATATCGGAAAAAAATTACAAAAATCCTGTGTAGCATATCAAACGCAGTGAGCGTTTAACAAAAGTGGAGGCGCGTTTCGTTTGGCGTACAATGCGTTTTCTTGCGAAAAAAAATGAAAAAAAAAAGAATAGAATTAATGGCCCACTCAGTCGTTAACGAGGAAAAAAATTACTTGAGATCATGTAAAATTGACCGGAAGTTTTTCAGATTGAAAAATGATTTGGTCAGTTTGAAATCTGAACAGATCAGATGAAAAAAGATCTTGTGCAATGGTTCTAAAAGAATCTGAAGATATTCTGGCCAATTGTACATGATGTCATGGAATGTTTTTCTACTTTAACGACTGGGTGGGCTATTGATTCTATTTTTTTAATTTCTTTTTTTCATTTTCTTTTGCAAATCAAGCCTATTGTATGCTGAACAAAACGCGCGCCACCTTTTTTCAAACGCTCACAATGTTTGATCTGTGACCTAGGATTTTTGTGATGTTTTTCCAATTTTTGGATTTGGGCTTTAATGTTTTATTTACAAAAAGTATTTTGAAGTTAAATCGTTCCAAAAAAATCTGAAAATATTCCCAACTACCTTTCAGAGATTGTACAATAACATAAAAAATCGCGGGTCAAGTTGGAGAAGTGACGGGTCATACCCAGGTTGAAACGGCATGGAATGCTCTATATACAGGGTGTCCCAGCTAAGAATGTCATCCGTGAAATGGGGGGTAGGGGGTGAAATTCAAAGAAGATTGATATAAGCATGTATGGGTCCCAGATCAAACCCAGAATTATTATTAATTTTTTACGGCAGCCAATCCGACGCGCCCGGAGGCAGGCCTAAGTCGGTGGGTGACACGCACGTGTGTTAGTGCCCGGAGAGGCGGTACCCCCACCATGCGGACACTGCCGCTCGTCGGTGTGCGCTTGCATGTGTTGTGTGCGACGAAAAAGGGACTATCGGTTCGCGCGCGGGCGAGCCGATGTCATAGCTATTATTTTTTATGGTTTTCACTTCGTTTGGATTTTTTTTTTAGGGAGTGTGTAACCTGTCTGCTGTAACCTGTGCACAAATAAATTGCGAAAGTGTTGTCGCTGAGGATTGGACCGAATTGCCTAATGTTATTATTAATTATAAACATTTATTTCATTATTTATTCATTATAACTTGTTGATGGACATATTCGGTGGATTATTACCGAAAACATTCATAGTTGTAATACATTTGGAAGAGACATGAGTGAAAGGACAGGGGTAGAGGCCAAGACAGAGGTAACAGCGCGTGCTGTCAAGGCCGGAATCGCTCCCTAAAAAAAAGCCAAACGCTCCAAAAACCATAACAATTAACAGCTATGACATCGGCTCGGCCGCGCGCGTACCGATATTGCCTTTTTCGTCGCACACTACCACATGCAAACGCACACCGACGAGCGGCAGTATCCGCATGGTGGGGGTATCGCCCATCCGGGCACTATCGCACGTGCATGTCACCCACTGACGTTGGCCCGCCTCCTGGCGCGTCTGATTGGCTGCCGTAAAAAATTAATAATAATTCAGGGGTGGATCTGGGACCCATACATGCTTATATTGATCTTCTTAGAATTTCACCCCCTACCCGCCATTTCACGGATAACATTCTTAGCTGGGCACCCTGTATATACATACCCTTTGAACATCTGCTATGAAGCACAATGCACTACGGCCATTATCAGGGCCACTAATTTTCGCAACATAGAGAATTGCTGAAATACGCAAGAATCGCACGACTACATTCGACCGCACACATTGATAGTGCCTTCTCCGTCGCACCATACGACGAAAGCACGTACAGCGCGGCGCCCACTACCACATGCAGGCGCTCACATCGACGACCGGGAGTGTTTGCATGGTGGGGGTATCACTCCGCCCGCCACTACCACATATGCGCGTCGCTCACCGACGTAAGCTCGCTCAAGAGGCGCGCCTGATTACCTCGCTTAAAAAATTAATATAAATTCAGAGGTTCATCTGCGAACCCATACATGCTTATATCAATCGTCTCGGAATTTCACCCCCAACCCCCATTTCGCGAATGACATTATTACGTGGGCACCTTGTGCATATATATAGCGTCATGGCGACCTAAATAAACAAGCCAGAATAAATAAAAGCTATTTCACACGTCAGATCAGTGTTTTCCTAGCTGTCAAGGGGTGGGCAGCTAGAAGTAGCATCGGAATCTGATGTATATAATGTATGTCCATGTGTATGCGTGTGTGTTACACTCCATCGATCTCCTTTGCTTTATCCGGTTCATACATCGCCACGCGGTCCACTTGAGCAAGGCGAGAGTGAAAAAGAACAGCCACAGTGGTGGATATTGGATCGGTTTCTCAGGCCGCAACTGCCCGCGCACGGAAGGCATCATTCCAGCCACGGGTGTATTAAAATAATATTGTTTATATCACTCGCATATATTTTCAAGCTAATAGCAAGAGCAACGACGTAGCAGCAGTCAGCGGTAGCAATAACAGCCTCTGGTCGCCCCTCTCCCCGTATACGCACAAACCGACCCTCCATTCTTGCCACTTACTCAAGCTTCTTGTTTTATTTATTTTTTTCTTTCATTTTCTCTTCACTGGAACGAGGCGATTTGATAAACGTTTCGAGGGCATCGACGTTGCTCATCTTTATAACGATACTTATTGCAACACGGAAATGCGGCTGAGGTCTAAACACGATATTTCGCGACGTCGAGATCATTCCGTTACTAATTTACAGCTGAGAATCTTTTTCCGCAAACTCTTTGATCAACGTAGTTATCAATGTGTCATGGCTTTGATGGAATATACATGTCGATACATTATTGCCGCTCGCGTTTTATCAAATGAACGGGTACATTGTTTTCGTATGGAGACCAGATTTGATACATGGGAGAGAGAGTGAACAAGAAATGGGTAAATCAATTTCGAAACTGTATGGAAAACGAGTTCGTGTCACCGGCGGACACGATGAAATTGTGCACACATCGATACCGAAATTTTGTGAAACGTCCGGACAGATAGTACGGTCTGTTTTTTTTATTTGTCCATCGAACCAAATGGCAGATTTTCGCAGGATCGATGAAGCTGTCCAATATGGTTTTCTCTTCGATTACACGGTTGGTTCATTTGATCACATCTCTAATCAAAGCATCTTCCCCTTCGAACAAATGTTTGGGTTTTAAGGATATAGGTTAGATAGACTCTGAAAACTCGAAAATTTAAAAAAGGTTTAAATCCATCGAATAATCCACGAAGAAAGAGTCGGATCGATCGTTTGACTCCTAGCCACTTCTGGATAACTTTGTGGTCCTAGCCACTTCTGCATAACTATTTCGGTCTCTTCAGATACAAATTTACAGAAAATGTCATTGCTAAATACATTAAAAAATGTCAATACCCAAATTTGTAATTGCACTTAAATAAGATTTTCCGCAGCATAATATAGATTTTCTCCATTCTATTGGTTTTTCCTGCACACCTATGCCATAGATTTATGTGAGAAAAAAAAGGTATAGCATTGCTTATATACTCTGATAAATAATATTGGAGTAACCCAGATTGGTAAAATCAACTTATCTTCCGGCTACGTAGCAACAGGAGAATTTCTAATTGCATCGGGTGTATGTGAAAGTAAAAGTTATTGATATCTTGTACTGATATCTTGTAGTTATTGATATCTTGTACGGGAATTCTTCCCATAGGCACGTGAAGATTTTCTAACATTCTATCTCATTTAATTCCAATGTATTGTAGCAGCGAAAAGTTAGGTAACAAATTGAACAAAGTAGCGCATTCGGGTAGCCATTCATTGCAAAGAGTCATTTTTCTTCTCATTTATATATGTGTGGCTATTTCAAACTCAATAACGCGACACCCGAAGTCATACAAGAGTTAGGAAAACAAATACGAATGAATAAGTTTTAAGGTCCTGGTAAGATGATTCCAAACTCGAATTACATTTGTTTTTTTATTATAGCAATGGATGAAAATGACAAGAATGTCTAATGAAAGTAGCTACATGTAAGTTCTCTCACGTCATTCATTGTTTAACAAATTGAATGCTAATAAATGAAATACAGAATATGATATGTGACTTTTTAAAATTAATTTCGTACCTCCTTTTTTAATAGCAATTGCGAAAGAAAACGATGTGATAAATTGATTCCGTCTCAAGGACGGCAGGAGTGATCGTATAATTTCGAGAGCTACAAAAAGTGTAATACTTGAATCCCTTTTTATGCGCTTGCTCAATACCATATATTTTTCATTTCATTGACTGTCGGTCGAAAAACACAAATTTGAATCATAAAAGTATCATAAAAATCGAACAATCAAAAATCAAAAAACGTAAGAGCCCTACGGATAAATGATTAAATTTGTCTTCATTTTTTAGTTGAATTCGGATGTCCAATTAAAATGGGCCAATCGGTACATTTACGAAGAATGTCCATTTATATACATATATGCAAAGCTTCCAACTGCTCACGGCATTTTCTGTCTGTTCATTTGACTAGCTGTCTGTCAGCATGAAAACTGTGTGACACCCTCTTTAATATACATTCAATTATTAGGCGCAGCGCGTGACAAGCGTTATTGCATATTTATATCTGTTTTCGGTCGGTCGTGAATGTCTCCCCATCCTCTTCGGGTCCGATGATAAAAGAATGCATTCGAAATGTGGGGCCGGGGAGGGGGTTTCTTGTGATAGGACGTCACAAGCATTCTTGAATGAGAGTCCCTTGACTTCGAGACTCAAATGGACGCAATGTACCCACTCATATGCACAGCTAACCCATTCGTGATCGAAAAATAAAAAAATTGATCGGTGTTGTGATAATATAATCATGCGTAATTATCACAAAAAAATTAAATGAATAAGCTGAATACGCGAATAATTATCTTAACCGCCGTACGCAATATTTTCGTTACTACTTTTAATGTTGCAAGCAAGAAGATGTAAACCACAAAATAATAAGCATTTGATGGAAGTCAATAACTTATCGATTGTATTTCGTGCCTCAAGATCAATGTAGTACCTTTCCTCTCAGGTGTCAACGCAATTTTTCAAAGCCACCTAGATAACTTTTCTCATCCAAGCTGAAGGCCGACACTGACCGTAATTTCATTTCTTTTTCTTGCGCGGGTGAAACCACAGGTATATTTTTTTTTTTCTCGTAATAAAGTTTATCGGAAATTGCGAATATATGGAGAGAAAACGCAGAAGAAGTGTTTTAATGGATCGCGAAGATAAGGAAAATGACCTTAACAAGCGGATTAAGAGATTAGAAGAATTACTTTTGAGAAAAGAGGAGAGGAAGGAGCGAAGAAGAAAACGTAGTAAGTTCCTGTTTGAGATATCCCTTTTATCGTTTCTTTCCTTTTGTTTATAGCACATCCTTGAGCTTCATCACGACGTGGATGATTATGATGAAGAAATCTTTTCCTAATGGTCACACGTTTAGGCTCTAACCTATACGTGAGAGTCATTACTCAGACCGTATTTTCCACGGAAATTATCTCCATGATAACGGTTCGGTCACCCGCTTAGATTCTTACCTATGCGGCGAGTTCTACTCAGAGCGAATATTGCCTTTTTTCTGTTCCGTTGGAAAATACATTCTCCTTGGATAAATGATTTGGAATTGGCTGAATCTCAAGAAGATTTCATCTTCTATTGGGCTCTAACACAGTAGAAGATTATGTGACCTTCAAAAAAAAAAGTGACGGATCTACGTTATCGATCATCACCGTCAATTATTCTCATTTATCAGGGCACAGATGTATGGCAAATTATTCTTCAAACAACTCTGAGATACGATATGGCCACGACAGACATAACAGTCCAAGATCGATTCAATCCTTTTACTCCAATCAATCTGACGGTTTGGAGGATCCTGAGATGTTATATCAAACGCCGTACAGCATAAGGAAAGTGATCGACCGGGTTCTTCTCCAGTTTCGAAAACTCAAATTACGGAAGATCACGAGGACGTCGTTTTGGATCCCAAGATCATTGACGTTTTGGGAAAACGATTTTTAGAGAAATGTTCATTGGCCTCTCCCATCCCACGAAACATAAACATCCGTTGGGAGGAAATTTTAAAGAAAAGAATGCCGTCCGATGACCGGACAACGCTTATAGAAAAATATCCATCCCCATACAACTGTTGCATGATAGATCCTCCAAAAATAATTCCTGAGGTTCGAGCTTCCCTACAGGAAACTGTAATTAAAAGAGACGAACGCATTGCGTTAAAACAAGGAAAGATCGCAGCATGTTTAGCAGCAGTGGGGAAAACCTTTTTGAAAGTTTTAAACCAACAGGGTGACAACAATGATTTGATAGTTATTGAACAACTCAGTGACCTTGGCCGTCTGTTAGCGGATCTGCAACATGACGAGACAAATATTAGAAAAAATTTTATATTGGCGAACCTGAGTGCGTCTTTTCAAGACGTACTAACTGTGACCACTTCTGACGAATGGCTTTTCGAAAAGCAGTTAGAAGAAAATATTAAAGCTGCTAAAGCGCTGGAACGCTGCAAGAAAGATTTAAGACCACCAATGAAATCTCAATTCAGCAACCAGCCAAAAAACTTCAAGTTTCAGTCCTGCCGATCACAGGGGAGTTATCGACAAGCTTCTGCAGCGCCGAGCGGGAAACGTCAACAGTTCAGCAGACCCCAACATGCTCCGACCAGCCGACGCGGGAATCGCCGACACGAGAATAATTAGAAAGCCGGCCAGAAATACGACAATCCTCGTCCCAGACGGCACTAGAATCGGCAAGTGTTATTGCTGGCCGACTTCGCTTATTTATTTGAAATTGGAAAGGTTTAACTACCGATTGAAATATTTTGTCCTGGATACAAGGTTAAACGATACCGTTTGTATCTTACCCAGTTCAAGTTAAATTCCGAGATGACAATGTCCTAAATTCAAACGAACATTTGGAGAAATCAAAATTAATTTCGAAACTTCTAGAGAAAGGTGCTGTAAAAACATGTAAGGATAGTTCAGATCAATTTTTATCGCGAATCTTTTTAGTCCCAAAATCGGATGGCACGTTTCACCTTAGTCTAAACCGTAAGGAATTAAACAAGGTTTTTAAGGCAAAACATTTCAAGCTCGAGGATCGCAAAGCTGTCTTGAATTTGATGAACGAAAATTGTGTCATGGCAACAGTTAATTTGAAAGACGCGTATTATGTAGTATCGATAGCAGAAAATAATAGGAAATATCTCAGATTTCGCTATAATGGTCTGCTTTTTGAATTTAAATGTTTGCCATTTGGTCTCACTACGGCTCCATATGCCTTCACAAAGATCCTAAGGCCAGTGATGGCAGATTTGAGACAAAGAGGATTTATATCAGTTATTTATTTACACGACTTACTTCTCTTCGGCAATTCTTACGATGAATGTAAAGAAAATATCCTTTCTACTTGCGATCTTTTAGAACATTTGGATTTCGTTATAAACATAAAGAAATGTCAGTTAACACCATTGAAAAAGTGCAAGTATCTTGGTTTCTGCTTTGATTGCGAATGAATGATTATTGAACTCCCATAGGAAAAAAGAAATCGCGTAAAAAGAGAAATCGAAAGGTACCGATCAATCAAAGTTTGAAAAATTCGCGAATTTGCCGAGTTTGTTGGCCTAATTAATTCGTGTTGTCCTGGAATTCGATATGGTTTGGGAAGTACAAAAGCTTTCGAATGAACCCGTTATTTGGCTTTGAAAGCAAGTCATGGCTCTTATGATAGGTTTTTTCATCTTCAACAAGAACTTGCGTATAGATTTGGAGTGGTGGAAAAACGCTATTGTCCATAAAAATAATACCACTAAATCTCTCAAGTTTTGTCGCGAGAATTTACAGACGCCTCATTGACGGGGTGGGGGATCACCCGTGGACAGAAGAAATCGCATGGTTTTTGGGATAGAGAAGATCAAAAGACTCATATTAACATACAGGAACTAACTACTGCTTTTTTCGGGCTTAAGTGTTTCGCGAATGATTTAAGGAATTGTGATATCTTATTACGTTTGGATGATACCACAGCTATAGCATATATAAATAGACAAGGCGGCATTCGACACACGCGTTTGAATACCGTAGTCAGAAGAATTTGGAACTGGTTCGAGGAGCGTAGAATTTGGATCTTTGCGTCCTTTATAAGCTCAAAAGATCATTTCGAAGCTGATTTTGAATCACGAAGGTTAGAACCTGAAACGGAATTCGAATTATCAAATGCTGCATTTAACAAGATATTTCGTTTGTTCGGACAACCAGAAATCGACTTATTTGCAACTCGCATAAACGCAAAGTGCGCGAAATATGTTTCTTGGTTTCCAGATCAAAATTGGTCAGCAGTTATTTTTACAGTATCTTGGACGCAGATGCTTTTACAGTACCTTGGACGAAATTCTATTTTTCGCCTTTCCACCCTTTGTGATTATTTTACGGGGATTACCAAAGATTAGAAACGAAGGGCCCTGGGGTATTGTTATAGCCCCTGATTGGCCCGCGCAACCATGGTACCCTCTGTTTCGTGCTCTTCTTATCACACAGTCGATATATTTCAACCCTAACATACAGTTGTTATCTTCTTCAAACAGAGAACGACACCCTCTTTAGAAAAAGATTACCCTAGTTGCCGATATTTTATCAGGAAATCTTTTGAGTCAAAAAGATTATCAGAGGAATCAATGAAACTAATGATCGCATCGCTTCGAGAATCTTCACTCAAACAATATAACAGCGGCCTAAAGAGATGGTGGGATTTTTGTTATGAACAAAACAGTAGTCCTTATATTACTTCTATGGATAATGTATGTTGTTACTTACAAGGGAATACAATAAGGGAGCCTCGCAAAGTTCCTTAAACTGTTTGCGTTCGGCTATAGCCTTGATAATGGGTTCCGAAGTGGGCGAGGATTTTAGAATAAGGCGCGTATTCAGAGGTATCTCCGAAATGCGTCCATCCAAGCCCAAGTATGATCAGACATGGGATCCGAGAATCGTTTTGAACTATATAAGAACTCTGGGTTCAAATGACCATTTATCTCTCGAAATGTTGTCTTACCCTACTTGCACTTGCCACTGGACACCGAATGCAAACTCTTTCGTTAATCAAAATTCAGAATATCGAATATCATAGAACATCCATACAGATAAAAATCTCAGATAAAATCCAAACTTCCACAATCTATAGAAAATACCCTCTGCTGGTTTTACCTTTTTGGAAAAAGAAAAAATCATTTGCACCGCGACATTAGAATTTTACCTATTAAAAACTAAAGACCTTATGTCGATGGACAAAGAACATGTGAGGCAGAAGCGGCTTCGACACCCATATTTTTTCGGCGCATAGTACTCGACATGCGTCGACGTAAACCGCGAAAATGAAAGGTGTTAGTATTGACAGCATTAGATCAGCGGCGGGATGGACGAGTAATTCACAAACATTTGCACGTTTTTATAAGTTACCTGTCATTTTACTACATGTATTTCATAGTTGGAATACATGTAGTCAATGACAAAACCTCAGTTAAACACATGTTATTATGAGGACTTTATATTATGATTACTATTGAAAGTGGAACATCAACACATCTAATTGTTAATTCATAGTTAAATCAGCAGTTGGTAAGGTTAAATATGTACAACATGATCTAGACGAGTAAATCCATGATACTCCCATTAGACATTAGTTTTATACTCGCTGATTCATCAAGTCCGATCTCGAATGGAAATAGCAATCGAATTTTGATTTATTCCCAAAACTCCCATTCCTTTTTAATAAATACTGCTTATCACAACAATACGATTTATTTTTCTTGTCAGATGGTCTTTCCGAACCCACAAAAATGTACTATTCTTATTCGCAAAATATCTACTTATCGGTCATTGATATCGCAAAGGCGTTGCGATACAAACGACCCACAATAATAATAATCCCTTTGTATATAGTAGAATAGTGAAGCGACTGATTACCATAGCCGAAACTACCTAAAAAACTGTTTGACAGACGTGACAAGCAAATGATAGAGGAGTCGTAACTGGGCGTAAACGATAATGAAAAACGTACAATATACATCCAAACGTGGCTACCTCGGATCTGACTGCAAAGAGACTTCGATTAACGGTGAGGGGGCATCGACAAGTCGTCAAGGTATTTTATCCATGAATTATAATTATTTCCTTGAACCGGGCGGCTTAGCCGTATGGAAGCTATTTCATTGAAATTGTTTCGTGTTATATGTAACTCCAAAAAGGTTCGAGTGGTTATCGCTCGCCGAAATAACAGGCCTCAGGCTGGGCATCTTTGTCCGTACGAAGGAAATCTCGCAGAGTATTTCCTTAAAGTCAGAGGGTACGATACCGCATGTTTGGTGGAAGCGGTAGATTGTCCAATGATATGGAAATCGTATCTTGACCAGATCAGTCGTACGAAGATAGACCAATGTTTATATTTTTGCCTATCTTGAGTTGGTTGCCAAGGTCTCTGATATGCGTAAGAACGGCGAGAGCTTTTTACCCAACCAGTTGCCAAGGATACTGGTATACGTAACATCACAAACTAATACGTTCACAGGCTTGTCACCAGCGAACAATGACAGTAGCGAAAATGTTTCTCCCATCACCCCGGATGATGAATCACAAGATATCGAAGTACAACCTGCGGTGGCTGCTGCGCGTCAGCCTACGGAGGACCCAACACAGGATTTAGATGTGGCGACATTGCGTATTCTGGGTGTCGACGAAAAATCCGGTGCACACGTGTTACAGCTCAACCCAACTTTGGTACAAAATTGGGAAAATGGAGGGCCAAAGGACTCAAAGAAGAAAATTATGAGGAGCTGTTCGAAAAGTATGCGCGGGCATGCAACTGTCGCTTGGAAGCGCCAGCATTAAACGCAGAGGTAGTGTCGTCGCTCTTTGAATCTGCCACGAAGGGAGACAAGTATTTGAAAAATGCGCAGAATATTCGCGCTTGAGCAATGGGCCCATTGGGCACTGGAATCTTCTGGCATCGTCTTCCTTGAGACCCCAAGGAAGACGGTGCCGATGAGTACCAGTCGTTGCAGTGTCTTGCCGACGCCGGTAGATTGTTGGCGCATGTTTTTTATCTGGATACGCTTACACTGTCACGTCCTGAAGGGACGCGGGCATATATATTATCACGGTTCCCTCTTTTTAGCCTACGCCTAGCGCAATAGCTCGGGACGAGGGTGTAAGAAGGGAGGTTCATCCAAGGATAGGTGTATTGAAGTGATTTAGTTGGCGACTCAAATCCTATTTAGAACAGGTTTATTCAATTAAACAATTTGGATAATCTTGTAAAAATAAAATACAACTAGCTTACATCTGCTGGTACGCAGTACATGTGGTAGTCTGTTTGAAAAGGATAGTGTGCGGCCTACCTCACGAAAGTAGGCCGGTTTCTTCGCTTCAGTGTACGCTCGGTGACGAAGACGATGGTTCACAATGATTTTTTATATGATCTTTTATCGCGAGACAAGGTTGGATTCAAACGATGAATTTTACAACAGCAATAATAAGGACACACTTCGTGTAATAATGAATTTGAAATCGTAACGTAGAATTCGATCGATACAAAAAATTACATGATGGAAATAAACCTAGAAATTGTCGCGAGTTACAAAATAGAGATCTTGCTCTAATGGAGTTCTTAGGAGGACTTGCTCTAATGGAGTTCTTAGGAGGACTTGCTCCGATGGAATACTTGGGAGAACTTGCTCCCTTGGAGATGTTGGAAGAACTTGCTCTCTTGTAGATGTTGGAAAAACTGACTTGAAGAATTTTATATCCAAGCCTGTAGAATATTTGGATGTTGGAATAGTGGGAGAAGATGTCTTTGGAAAAACGCTTTTTCCATGGCGCATAATTTTTGGATTGGTGGGAAATATATAAAACGGAAAATAGTACATGTCATTCATCGATTAGGGAAGGAGAGATATCTTCTGAAACTATGATTGGCTGCAGACTATGATTCTCATAGCCTTCGCCTTGATTCTTTGAAATTGGTGCGCAACTCTTTATCGCGAGCGTTGGAAAAACATGAGGAGGAAAACGGGCCTCTTTCGCGTCGCCGCGTTTACCCCAAGATAGGCTTTGTTCACCTGGGTCTGAGCGAGCGCATGGGAAATATCAACTCAGTTTTAAGGCCGCATCGGCTTTTCGACCCGAAGGATTTTCTCGAAGAGTGTATAATTTTGGAGAGAGGATTTTGATATTTTCTGTTCTTGAGAGATCACTTGTGGATTCAAGTCTTTATAAGTTTCGTCTTTACGAGGAGGAGGTTTTTATCTTTACGCATTTCCGGTCTGTCGCTTATCGTATACAATTTGCAGCTGGCGTTCGACAACCAAATTTAATTTGTGTTATATTGTCGGCGGTCGTAACAACACGGAAATCGTATTACATCGTTGCTTGACGAGAAGATCAAAAGAATTCTAGACGAAACCAATCCAGTCGCATTTCTATTCGGCGAGGATTTATCGGGAAAAATTAAATATGCACAATTAATTGAAAAAGTTGGCTTGAAGTCTCAGCCATTGGTGGCGAAGATTCCTCTTCGTAACTCAAATTCGCAAAACTGAAGAGGCCTGTCGGTCAACTTGAATCGAGGGGCAACTCGGACGGGCGCGAACCAGAGAGGATCGAGGAAGATGATCAAGTTTATTCCGAAATCGAACCAGTCGTATCAATAACGAGATCAACAACGCGCTGGGACTCAGAGTCGCAAGCAGCGCTCGTACCGAGGCTTTCAGGAGATTCCTTAAACTTAAAGAAAGCAGCGGGGCGACAGCAAAAATTTCTTTCCCGATGGATAAGGATCACGCAGGATAAATTCATTTTGAAGTGTGTAGGAGGATATAGACACGAAGTTGACCAGTCGGTATATCAATTTTTTCCACCTCCTCAGCCAACATTTAATTCTTCGATTGATCGCCAATATATGAAAATTTCAATTGCCAAGCTGTTGGAACTGTTGGAACTGGGCGCAGACCCTGCATGCCATGTCTGGGACAATTCATTACGTCCTATTTCTTGGTACCAAAATCGAACGGTAAAATTAGATTGGGGTTAAACTTAAAAAAGCTCAATAGCTTTATAGCCACACAGCATTTCATGTTGGAGGATATCAGAACTGCGACGGAACGAAACTCACGAGGCGATTTTATGTACAACATTGACTTACAAGATGCGTATTTTATGGTACCAATGCACGTGGAGACCCGGAAATATTTAAGATTTATTTTCGGGGATATAATGTACGAATTTGTATGCCACCAGTTCGATTTATGCACAGTGAGACGCTTCTTATTTTTCGACTTTTGAAAAGTAGCTGCGTCATCCCGTAATTGTATTTCGCGCCTCTTCCTCTAGATCAACTCGTAGTCCCTCTACTCTATAGTGGTGTCGCCACAGTTTTTTAAAGCTGGTAACCAGCCAAATAAACATTTTGTTTTATCTCCATGCCTCCTGGTTGCTTGTTCGTCATTCTTCTCTTCTTTGCTGGAACCTACAGACGTGGTTAAGAAAAGATTAAAAATTATGGCCTCAAGAAAAAGGAAACTCAACAATTCGTCAGACTCGTCTGACGATAGTGAGGACAAAGAGAATCATATTCAGAAGCGACTCAAACGATACGAAAAGAAATTATGAAAACGACGGAAGAAAAAGGATAAATCGAGAAAACAAACAAAACACGGTAAGTCAGTATATCTAATTCCGTATCCATGTATTTCATAATACGAGTAGAATGGACGGAAATGAGGATTCTTATCTTGTTTTTTTTTTTTTGCCAGCGTGTCGGTCCAACTGACACGTGGAAAAAATTTTGTCCTTCTTCGGCAATAACGATGAAATATCGCATTCTTGACACTCGTGTGCCGGTTCAATTGGCACATGGACTAATGTCACTGTGAAAAGATCTTGTTTCTAATCATGAGTGGGTCGAATTCACTTACTTGATTGTGAAAGAGATGTCCGATCGCTGCCAGTTCTCAACAGAGACCTTCTGCTAATAGATGATGTCACTGGAGTTCCGGTACGAGATACTTCATAGCAGTCGGGTCAAGAAGAGCCGGGGAACTGCTCAGAAAGCGATGAGGATAAATTCAATGAATCGAACAGAGATGTGCAAGATACCTCGATAACCGCAGCCATTGCGGCAACGTGAGTTGAGAACAAAGGATCGGATTCAGCCGGCGCAGCAGATTATTGTATGTCCTTAATATGCTGGACTAACCGAAGGTACTCCCCAAGACACAGAACTTGAGGAGGACATTTTGGCGGTTCTGGGAAAACGACTGATTCACAAAAAGTCTTTCGCTGAACAAATTCACAAGGATCTAGCTGCACGAATGTATGAAATTATCATGAAAGGCCTTTCAAAAGAGATCAATAACGACCTAATAAAAAAATACGATCCACCCTCAAATTGTAAACGGATGGAACCTCCAGTTTTGAATCCCGACGTCAAATCGTCCCTACAAGAAAATATCCCAAAAATAGATCAACGTATCGGCGCCACTCAAAAATAAGTTTGTGTCTGTCTTGCGGCTACAGCGAAGGTTACAACGCAAATTTTGCAGACCAATGTGAAAGAAAAACTCGCATGGGTGGAACATCTCAGCGATGCATATCGTATACTATCCAATGTACTGCACGAAGAAAATGCTATTAGGAGGCGTCTGATTTTACAGAACATACATCCTTCAGTACGAGATACTCTGCGTAACACCGTGGCGGACGATCTGTTATTCGGAGAAAAATTGGACGAGCATGTTAAAGCTGCAAAATTGTTACAACGATCATTCCAAGATTTCAAGCAAGCTGCCAAGACATCACCAACCCAAAGATTGAAACCAAAAAACTTCAGAGGCCCGCCACGTCACCAAAATCAACAGAAGCCTTCGGACGGGTAAAAGAGCTCAACGTACATTCCCAACAAGACCCCGAACCGGAGCATTTACAAAAATCGGAAATCGAGATCAGACTTCCACGGGAACTCTTACCAACGTCAGTCCCAGAAGAGACGATAGAGGTAACTTACAATGGAAGTATACTTGCCGGTAGACCCACGCATTTTACTGAGACATGGAAAAACATATCGTCAGATCCAATCATCATTAACTGGATTAATGGGTACAAGATACCATTTAAAAAAACGGTAAAACAAACTTAAGTTCCAAGAGAACAAAATTGGTCTGTAACAGAATACAAACAGTTGTCGAAATCAATCTGTCAATTAATTACGAAGGGCGCGATCCGTGAATGCATCCTGATAAAGGACCAGTTTATATAAAAAATCTTTTTAGTACCAAAACGTGGTGGTTCCAATAGATTAATCCTGAATTTGAAAAGCCTAAATGAATACCTGAGACCAATCCATTTTAAATTTTAAATTACAAGACGCTAGAACGTGTATGAAGTTAATAGAAAAAGATTCATTTATGGCAACAATAGACCTCAAAGACGCTTATCATTTAATTTCTATTTCGAACTCAGATAGAAATTTGAAATAGAACTCAGATAACTTCTATTTCATAACGTAACGGTAACGAACTCAGATCGAAATTTGGTAACGAACTCAGATAGAAATTTGAAATAGTTGAGAATTTTTTTTGCAGGCAAGGTATACAAATACGTATGTTTACCTTTTGGTCTTAATACTGCACCATACGTTTTCCCAAAAATTCTAAAGCCTGTCGTCGCTTTTTTGAGAAATTTCGGGTATAGATCTGTAGTCTATCTCGATGATGTACTACTGACTGGCAATAAATACGCGGATTGTTTCAATAACGTTTCGAATACATGTCTAGTCATGAAAAAACTCGATTTCATCATCAATGAAAAAAAGAGCCAACTTATCCCTGAAAAAAGACGCCGATGTTTAGGTTTTATGCTCAACTCTAGACGCATGATTGTCGAACTTCCGAGGGATAAAAAATTACATACATTAAAACAAATTCAAAAGTTTAGCTTGAAACAGTAGTGTAAAATAAGGGATTTTGCAAAGTTTATTGGACTTCTCGGTTCCTCGGTTCCTTCACCCGATATTGAAACCAGAAGATTGGAACCAGAAACAGAGTTTGAACTATCACAAGAAGCCTTTACTGGCATAACTAGGTAGTTGGGGAAACCAAAAATAGACCTTTTCGCTACTCGAGTGAACTCGAAGTGCCTAAGGTTTGTTTCGCGGTTTGAAGACCCTGAAGCTTTTGCTGTGGACGCGTTTACAATAAACTGGAAACCCTCGGTGATAACGTATCGTTTACGCCTCTCCACCTTTCGCATTAAAGATTTTGCAAAAAATTCGATGCGAGGGCTCCTCAGGAATTGTGGTAGTACTAAACTAGCCAGCCCAACCATGGTTCCCTATGTACGAAGCAATGTGAATATCGGATCCGATCTACTTCAAACCAAATATAAATTTACTACGCTCATCAAATAGGCAGATTCATCCGTTGTGAAAGCGCATTGCACTGGTATGCGCAAAGCTATCAGGAAGGCATTTACACTGAAAGGCATACTGGAAGACACGATTGATGTTATGGTCTCCTCTTTGAGTGATTCGTCGCTGAAGCAATACGACGGTAGCCTGAATAAGTGGTGGTCCTTTTGTAATTTAGAACAAATGGACCCTTTTTTATACTCGATACCGACAACATTGGCCTTCCTGTCGAAAGAATTCAAAAATGAAGCATCTTATGGAACTTTGAATTGTGCCAGATCAGCAATTGCTTTTCTTGACGATCAAGAAATCGGAAAGAATGTTCTCTCGAGGTATTTCAAAACTACGGCCCACATAACTTAAATATGACGTGACGTGGGATCCGAAAATAGTGCTGGAGCGTATTTCAAAATGGCAAAAAAATGAAACGTCAAACTTAAAAAATATAACATTGAAACTGATCACGTTACTAGCTCTAATAACAGCACAAAGAATACAGACGCTGTATCTCATTAACACAAGAGATATTATAAAGATCGATGATCAAATCGAGATCAAGATTCCACAGAAAGTAAAAACTTCTGGACCAGGACGAGTGCAACCAAATTTGATTCTACCATTCTTCAAGGCCAATGATAGCTTGTGCGCAGCATCAACACTATTATTTTATATAAAAAGAACTAAAGATTTACGTATTAATCATCACTAATAGTTTATCTCCGTCAAAAGACCTCATCTCAAGGAATTTAAACAAACGCTTAGCCGTTGGTTCAAAGACACACTGCATCAGAGCGGTGTAGATACACATATATTTACGGCGCACAGTACACGCCACGCATCCACTTCAGCAGCAAATCGAATGGATGTCGCCATTGAAACGATTCGAAAGACTGCAGGATGGACCGAAAATTCGGAAATTTTTTCGCGGTTCTACAAACTTGCTTTAGTAAAAAAGAAAGACATATTCGCAAAGTCGATATTACTGTCATTTATTCGTAAATAATTTTATTAGTTGAACTCAAATGGCACAAGTTCATTGGCACAAGTTCACTAAAAGGGCCCACCGATTCTAATATGGATTGAAGAAGAAGAAGAAGCCTCGGAACAGAGACGCTTCCTGGAAATCATCAGGCTACATCTGGAGTTGATGCTGGATGTCGGAACAGGAGAGCCATCAGTGGGGCTGCACTGAACAGGCGGGTCAGCACCGGAATATCTGAAACAATACAGCCGACAACGACACCACCGACGCAGTCTCAGAACAACGAGAACAACCCTATAAGGAACTGCCGAATAATGCGGATAAACCCTCAATCCTTAGCCAGAAGTGCTTCTCAAGAGACAGAAGTCAATGTACTTGGGACCCCAAAGGCAGGTGCAAGAGAATTCACTGGACAGCGAATATGAACGAGTTTGTCATGAAGACATGCTACAAACTCACGCGTCTGGGAACGAATAGATCTGAATACAGACCGAACCTTTGACAAGCTTTTATCGAGAAACTCCCCAACTACAACGTCACTGAACAAAGACTAGCGGACCAAGTTCGGGCGATTCAGCGAAACAACTTAGTGCCTCAAGCAAGATTGGAGGGTATGAAGCGGCACGTTGCCAACGAGCTAGATGTGGTCACCGAGAAGCAGAACAACGCTCTGTCGCTAGAACCAACTAAGACCCGTAATAGACCCGGCCAACAATGTGAATGAAAACAACAACGAGCGCCAATCAAAAGAATGGGAACACCAACCTGTAGAAGAGCAACAACAGGGGCAGGACTTGCAACGAATACAAGCAACACGAGAGAATGAGGACATCGAAGAAGGTGACAATAGCTCTAGCGAACCTAAACAACGTCATAATCAACACCTACTCGAATCCTGGTGCTCACATACTCCTTTGGACTGATTAAATGAAGTCGAACGGATTTAGAAGACCTTCAACGACTAGCAAGGACCAAACTGACAGCGAACCGGTATCACCATCCGAGATCCGCGGTAGAGCGGCTTATCTTACTAAGATCCGAAGGAGGCAGGGGCTTGATCGACATTGTCTGTCTCCACGAAAAACAAATAAATACACTGAGGGCATTCTTCTATAGGAAGCAGCGAAGTTCATCAATGCACAATGCCGTCTTGAGGGCGGACAGGAGCTGCACGCCACTAAATATAGCTGAAGAACACCCTAACGAGGATGGAATCAACAGTAGCTACGAAGCCACCCTGCAATCATGCGCCAGAAAGGAACTACATGGAAGACGTCACCATGACCTCAACCAGAATTATGTTGACAAAGAAGCGTCAAACAAATGGTTGAGCTAAAACATCAGCTTACTACCGAAGAACATCCATATTATAAGCATACGCCACAGGCAGTTCTGGAGAATGACACGTACAAGATGTATTACGACAGAGCCATTTTAACGGATAAGACGATGGCTGCAAATAGACCGGATCAAATGCAAATCACGGTGATCGACAAACGCATGAAGACTGCTAGTTTGATTGATATTGCAGTACCAAACACGAACAACGTGGAGGCGACGATCCGCGAAAAGATCGCAAAATACGCGAAACTTGCTATGGAGGTAAAGCGCCTGTGGAGGATGGACACCGTCAGGATAGTCCCAATCGTCTTATCGTCGACGGGAGTGGTACCGAAACAACTCCGCGGCGCCCTGCATACTATTCGGCTCCCGGAGCAGACGCATGAGGAAATGCAGAAGACGGTTATTCTCGAGACATGCCACCTTGTGCGAAAGTTTTTGAGCACCGACGAAGCGGGGAATTTCGTGGACACCAACAATAACATCAGGGATGAAAGCGATGCAACTAATTAAGGCGTCACCAAGATCTATTTGTAACCAGTTTGTAAGAGTATTCTACTTGTCACACGTCCGTAGAATACTCATAGGAACCGGCTAAAAGCCGAAAATTGTGAAAGCAATATGAACAAAAATAAATAAAGAAATACATCATTCATAATCATAATGAACCACTATTCTGTAACCACAAATGATTATAATCAGCCGTAGAAAACTTTAAACATCTACGAGTTGATCTAGAGGAAGAGGCACGAAATACAATTAGATGATTAAACGAACTTACCTGTAAGTGAAGTTCAATCATGATTGTATGAAGCGCCTCTTCCGAATAGAACAAACCCACTCTTTCCCTTTGTATTATTCCCCAAAAGAATTGTTACGGCAGCACTTTAACCCTTAGAAGCATACATTTTTTGAACGATGCATCATGAAAATTCTTACTAGGAGCTTTTCGGGGTCGCTGATTACGAATGTGAAGTCAGATTTTCGAAATTCAAGATGGCGGATCCAATATGGCCGACACCGAAACGTAACCTCATAGGAAAAAAAATCAAATGTCCGTAACAACTCATTGTTAATCGATATCTACAGTAGATTGCAATATTTGTATAAGCTATCTCGAATTTTATAAATTGAATACAAATGAAAAAAGATAGAAAAGTGGAGTTGGGATTCTTGTTGTAATTGTTCTAGAAATCGATGTTGTGCCAAAGAACAGTGAATTTTAAAAATCAATGAATCTTTCGAACTTATGTGTTCACGTCGGCTATTCCGTATCGACCATTTCGAGTTACACGAATCTAACATCGGCTTCGTAAAACCCCTGAGTACAAATTTTTATCAATCTTCTCGTAGAGTTACGTTTCGGTGTCGGCCATATTGGATCCGCCATCTTGAATTTTGAAAATCTGACTTCAGATTCGTAATCAACGACCCCAAAAACCCTTACTCACCAAATTTCCAATTATTTTGTTGGATAGATTCTTCAAAAATGAATTCTTTCGAAAAAATCGTGATTTTTTGAAATTTGTTTATAAATCTTATATTATAAACAATTATGTCAATTAGAGTGTATTGTTATGGTCTTACATCCCTCAAGTAACTGAAAAGTGCAAAAAACCGTATCTGAATAAGTTCAAACGTAAATAAATTAGAAATATTCAATTAAATCAAAGTGGTAACGTGGGTTACCACCATGCTTCTAAGGGTTAAAAGAAATGGCAAACAAGCAATCAGGAGGCATGGAGATAAAACAAAATGTTTATTTGGCTGGTTACCAGCTGTAAAAATACATCCTCCCGCCAATACGTCCTCGGGCCCAAACGCCCATCCCAAAGTGGTCGCGTCAAAACGGCGGCGCCAAAACGCACTGATCTCATTCGGAAGAGGCGCTTCATACAATCATGATCGAACTTCACTCACAGGTAAGTTCGTTTAATAATGTAATGCGGTTTTATCCCCTAAGAAACGAGGCTGTAATTTTTTTTAATTTTTTAAATTGAAATTTACTGACTGCTACCTCATGTTAAAGTTTAAACAAAAATATATAGGAAGATAACCTTCATCTTCAAACATAAAAATTAAATATATTATTCAAATATAATTATTAATATTATTGCACGGCCCGTAACGAAACTCTGAAACGATACACTCTTACCCCTCCCTTCCCCTTTCCACGCAATTTTGCAAACTAGTAACAAACGCGCTGTGATACGGAGCGCACGTCAATTTTTGTTTTACCGTGCATCACAGTTTGTGAATCATGGCGTCGTCGCCTAGTGCGCATATGACGACAAGAGATAAAACAAATGTTTGGTTAATAGGACGAGCATCACAACATTTCATTCAAAGTAAATAACCGACGACAAGAGAAGTGTTAAGTATATTTTTTCACTACAAAATAGAAGTGAAGAAAACTAATCGCAATGTAGCACATTCTACGGCTCGTTACGTCATGTCACTGTGGAGGCGAGCGAGAATTCCGACTAAATTGAAAAAAGACGTCATAAAAAATATAGAAAAAATGTTTTTACAATCGAAAAAATAATAAAAAAAAAATAAAGAAAACAAAGCCAAATGCTCCGAAGGCATACAATCAATTATAGTACTTATCTTACTATGAGACGGTGATATTTGTATCATTTTTCTAACATTATCATTTTTAAACTAGTACGATAAAAAATAGTAAAAAAATATAATTCCGGTTTTTTCTTTTCATGGTTACGACCCCTAAATATCAGATAAAAAATGCGAGAAAAATAATGTGTCACTTTTTTATGTCGTGCAATAGAATAAAAGAATGACACACGGTAAAATAAAAAATAATAAAAATTGGATCAAATAAGAAGCACCCGAATGCACAGCGTCGTATATTTTTGCAAAGATCCTGAATCCGATTGGAAATTATTTGAACGGGAAAGGATTCATCCCGACGGTATACTCAGATAACATCCTCTGCATTGCCTCGGATTTCAACACGCTTCGCAGAAACGCAGACGTTACTCTTAGAGAACTGCAGTCCCTAGGGTTTATAGTGAATTATCAGGAAAGTAGTTTAACTCCTTAGAAAAATTGCACTTTTCTAGGATTCATCATTAACTCTCAGAGAATGAGATTAGAGCTACTGGAAGTAAAAAGAAGGAAGATAGTACCCTTGACCGATGACTATAGTCATCGCAAGTTTTGTACGATTCGGGAATTCGCACACTTCATCGAAAAGTTAGTCGGCTATTGTCGCGCAATTGAGTATGGATGGCTATACACGAAGAGATTCGAACGAGAAAAGTTCTTCGGCGTGTTAATCAACGGGGGGAATTACGATGCATGACTCGAATTATCCGCAGATTTGCAAATCGATTTTGATCGGTAGAAGAAAAAATCACTAAATCATTTGGCCCGATAAGAAGTTATCGGTTTGTTAAGGAAATTTACTCGGACGCATCCAAAACGGGCTTCGGCGCGTATTGTGATGGCACAGGTACACGCAGCTTTTGGAGTGGCACGGAATTAGCTCAAACTTCTTTGAGCTAATTCCGTGCCATAAAAAATGGTTGCACATTAATTAGCTCAAACTTCTCGCCGCGTTGCTGGCTCTCTAATATTTTGCAAGTGATTTGTACGGTTGCAATATTTTGCTACGAATCGACAACACAACAGTTATTTGCCATGTTAATCGAATGGGAGGCGTTCTATATGCCGCACTTCACAGGATAGCCAAAGAAATTTGGCAATGGTATGAATATAGAAATACTTTTATTTTCCGATCCTAATATATACGTCCAAGCAGACAGTTGATGCGGATAGAGAGTCGAGGAAATATAGATACAGAATTGGAATTGTCAAGTTGGGCATACGAAAAAATAACATAGGAATACGTAAACCAAATTTGGATCTGTTCACGTCCAGGATTAATGCGAAATGTCAAACTTATTGTTCACGGCACAGAAATCCTGATACCTTAGCTATTGACGCGTTCACAATGAACTGGAAATCCGATTATTTTTATGCATTTCCACCCTTCGCATTAGTGCTCAGGTTCCTAAAGAAAGATTATAGCGGATCGTGCCTATGGTATTGCGATAGTGCCCAATTGGCCTTCGCAATCATGGTTCCTTATATTTATGGACCTTCCAGTAGAGAAACCTATAATCTTTACTCTCGCTAAAGGGCTTCTATTATATCCTTGTAGGTCTCTACAACGTCCATTACAGAAGTCATTGGGGTTGATTGCCGGCAAATTATCCGCGAATCTTGCTGCCGCAAAAAATTCGCGGTCTCAGTGATTGAGACGGTGGTGGCTTCACTCGCCGAGAGTACGCGACAGCAGTACGCGGGACCTATTAGGCTAGGTGAACTTCTGTCACGAGAAGGAAACAGACATTTACGAGGCGAGCACGATTTGTATCCTCGAATTCCTACAAAGAAGATAAAGTTTAGGAGAGTCCTATGGCACATTAAACTCGGCAAGATCGGCAATTCCGTTAATATCAGCGAGTAACGTGACTAACGACCGGATTATCAGTAGATTTTTCAAAGGTATTTTCCGGCTTAAACCAATGAAACCTTGGTACCCCGAAACATTGGATGTCGGTACAGTGTTAACGTTTATTGCGAACTTATACCCTCTTGAATCATTGAACGTTCAATAGTTGTCGGAGAGATTAGTTAGGCTGTTAGCCTTAAGTACGGCTCATCAAGTGCAAACCTTCGCACTCATGAGTGCAAACCTTTTCGTTTGCCGCACTTTCGCGAACAACAAACCGCTTAAAGGCGATTATAATTATGTGTTAATCACATCAAGAAAACAATTTAAATCAGCAAGTACACAAACAATAAGTCATTGGATCCGATTAGTGTTGGCAAAGAGTGACATAGGTCCTGAGTTTATGGCTCATTGTACAAGGCACGCGTCTACGTCAGCCGCATTAGCAAAGGGTTTAGACATCAGCCTGATAAGAAATCCTGCGGGTGGTCTAAGGACTCGCCGATTTTTACACAATATTATAATAGACCGATCAAGTCTAGTACGAAAGAGTTTACAGCGACTCTATTTGCATTGTTGTAACCCTTTATGGGTAAAGATAAAACTATTTGACAAATAATAAAATTGTTATCTCTGAACATCTACGTTGTAATCTCGAAAATGAGACGCATATTATAATTAAACGATCAAATGAACTCACCTGTTGTGAAATTCGATCGTAATTATATGTAGAGTCTCGTTAGAGATGATTGCATACCTCCCTTGAAACGTTTTTCTCATTCTTTTGACTATGGTCTCCCTTTCATTTATTGAAGTGTATTGGTTTTATTATTTTTCATCATTATGGATAACTTTAAACAATATGACTCAGAGAAGGATCGACCGCAGCGCCGAGGGGGAATTCTTGTTAAGCTCTGAATATTGGTGACACTGACATGTGAACTACAATGTAATCATTTCAAACGAGACTGTACATATAATTACGATCGAACTTCACAATCGGTAAGTTCGTTTGACCGTTGGAAAGTTGAATTTAAAGATGTTAGGTAAGGGCGAAAATATAAGTCGATTTTTTAATTCGTGTTGCTTAAAAACTACTCAAATTTATTAACTCAAAGAATAAAATCATACACAGCACATCTTACAAGGAACATCCCTCAGGTTGTACCCTCGTGATTTTGTTGATATTTGGAGGTTATAGAGCACCGAAAAATAAGCGACACGTATATTTTTTATCGGCTGCAAAACGATTTTAAGAGCAACAAGCTTCGCTCCCAGAAAGTAAAGGGGTGATATAGCAGTTTCAACCACAAGAAGTCGACCTATTTTAATAAAACAAAAACAAAATTTCTTCTAATCCAAAGCAATAAAAAATCCACAATAGTGTCATTGCAAAAAAAAATTAAGGGGTGGATCACTCCTATATTTGCCTTTTTTCACCACACACGGCGAAATATTGCATGGAAACGAAAAAAATGGGGTTTATTTAAAAGAGAGAAAAATATTGAAGTTGAAATTGAACCCTTGCAATGGCTTTCTTCCAGTGGCTCTTTCATCCCTTAAACTCATTTTTCCGCCGATGAAAGAAATATGTGCTGCTTACTTTTCGGTGCTTTATAACATATCAAAATTTCAACAAAATCAAAGGGTGTCAGCTGGAATGTTCTTTGTTAGAATAGTCAGCCTGCGCGGCATGAAAATACCACCATTTGCCTCCTGGCATCGACAACGATGAGTTACGTGGAGTCGGACCGGCGATATAAAGCCATTGTAAAATTTGCAATATCGTGCGGTTTGATAAAGTGTTCGCTTGATCTGTCCGTATCACATTGCACATACACGATCATTATCTTGTGAAATGAATCACGGCCGATGAATCACGTTAGTGTGTCATCGGCCTTTATAAACCTGTTCATTACGATAATGTTGCAAATTCGTATCGCGCATGGAGTTATCATCTCGGAAAGGCCTATGCGGCTTTGGCGCAATCGCGTAGTGCACAAGATGGACGTTTGCATGTTTTATACCCGTAATTCGCATACATTTAATGTACGTGGCTGTGTATCTGCCTCTCGGGTGTACACGTGCATACTTACTTAAATGTATAGGATGGGTACGCCTCTCACGGGGTAAATGCGGAAATAGTGTACACGCACAAACACACTCATTTTTCAATAAACCGCCATTCAAAAGATACTGGATGAAAGTGTCACGTCATAAAAACCCAAACAATCTTCCATGCACAAAATGTGCACAAAATGAAACGGTTTATTGAATAGTATAATTTATAACTACGACTGAAGCTGGCGCCAAAAACTTAAACCGCTTAAACAATTTTCGCATTTTAAGGTATCGCTGGATGGATATTAAAAAAATCGCCAAAAGTCCTACAAATTAAAAGTATAATCATTTTTTATTGAAAAATAATACATGAATTATATTTAATTTTTCATTATATAAATATAACTCAAATATAATGGTTACAAATCGAATGGAACTAAATCGTCGCAAATTCTAACAATGTTATATTATCAAGATTTAGGATCAAGCAATTTATTAGTTATAGTTTCAAGTAAGTTGGTATGTTTGGCAATTTATTTAAATGGTATTTTAAATTTTACGTAACGTTAAGGTCACTTTATAAAACACTGGAAGATTTATTGTAAAGATCAATCATTCAGTAATCATGAAAAACTCAATACGTATTGACTTTTTTGGTCATTTATATAAAAATCTGATAATTTTTTTCGTTAGATATTTAGAACAGATCTATAGTAGCAGACCTATATACCTATGTGAAGCTGGCACCCTGATTAAGAAAATCGATTTTTTTTTAACGCATTACTAAAGAGTTAGGTATGTAGTTGATTGTAGTGAAAAAAATTTTGTTTGTAGTTTGACCGAAAAAAAAAATAGGGGTCACGCAAAAATAGCCATCCCCTGGATTTGGAAAAAATGAATTCTAACAGTTGATTTGTATAGGAAATCGTTAGTAGTTGTTTGTAGTGAACGAATTTTCGTTTGTAGTTGTTGTAAAATTT
>JAPYZI010001144.1:0-35741 GCA_030523105.1 Ophioninae sp. A BG-2022a | reverse complement strand
AAGTTAGGCAAAAACCTTTTCCAAACACCCCCATTGAACCTCCATAGCACGCAAGGAGCTCACTCTACGACCTTTTGAAAACTCGTGATTTTCGAGATTTTGGGAAAGTGGCCGGGGGAAGTCGACAAATTTTTTTTTCCGTTTTTAACCTCTTAAAAGGATCTATTTGATCGGAAATTTTCCGCTGATTACGAATATGCCTGAGTTTTTGCCGAAAGTGCAAAATTAGCCTGGGAAAATGCGAAAAACCTTTCGGGAATATTTTTTTGATATATAAAATCGTTATCGGGTGATTACATATCTCCGTTGCGTTTCTCTGATAATTGGCATTTCATTTTCCGTCTAATTGTAATAGTATAATTGACTTTATGGCTTTATACGACAGATTAATTAACGCTAACTTTAAGATTACGCAGATCATTTCTATAGGATGCAAAAATTCGTTAAAACATATAATAATACTATTGAGATATTAATTAAGTACGAGTGATCGTAGAATTTATCGATGCTCAACATCAAAGAAATTTCCTGAACATACGTTTCTACCGCTACTTTTGTTTCCTTCGGTTTTTTTTTTTACGGATTCGTATTTCGCCACGAATTCTGTACATTGTACAACATGCATGCTGATGTATAAATTTGTGCGTTACGTATCTTTGCTATTTTATTCCTTTATAAAATCGTTATTGGGTGATTTCTTTTTTGTGGTCTCGTTTTTTTCAGATCCGATGTTTTCCGGACGAGGCTTTAATTTTTCCAACTCTTCGCCGAGTTCCGTGTCTTTCAAGGGTTGATGATTCCAGGGCTGCTCCTTCGAAGTGCCCCACAAAATGTAGACGATACAACCAACCATGAGATTAGCAGCTGCGATTAGGAAAACCCATCGCCATTGTTCCGTAGTTTGCTGAAATAAAGAAGCAAATTATAATTTTATAGCAATTTTGTAAAAATTGATTAAACGGAAACGTATCTTACAAGTGGATGAATATGATTGAACCAGTTTGTTATTTGCTATAATTTTTTAATTCCTTCGTATAATCTTATATATAAAATTCTCCTGTCACAGTGTTTGTCCTCGAACTCCTCCGAAACGGCACACGATTAATCATTTTTCAAATGAAACAAAAATATGCTTACGTTGTTGTTGGTGAGCAATCCAACGATCATCGGCGACAAAAAGCCAGCGGCGTTGGTGACTAAGCCAGTTATGCCCAAAAGAACACCAGCGTAATTGGGGCTTAAGTCGACGAGATTTGCAATAGTACTTGTCGACATGGCACCGTTCATCGCCGTACCCAAAATCATAAAGACAACTGCTAAAATAGGCTTACATCCGCTGAAACTAAGGCCAATCAACATAACAGCCTGACCACCCGTCAAAATGATCGTTGCTATTTTTCGGACTGCCGTTCGTGACATTTTCTCGGTTTTCAATAAATGATCACCGGCCATTGCCATAGAATAAGCAAATCCAATGAGTGCCAAGTGTGGTGCGCCGGAAAGAACCCCCGTCTATATTGGGACAGATAAATCTTATTACTTTAAGGATCTATTGATAAGATTTTATCATCAATGAAACAACAAATTTCAATACGTTTCAATCGAAAATTGATATTCTTCGAATTTTCGATCAGGGTGGGACGATAAATTACCATGTTGATGCTCCAGCCATGTATGTAGTTGAAGTACGAGGGTGTCTGAGCCAGAAGGGTATAAAAGCCCCAGGTCGCTCCCCAATGAGCGATTATCGTGATCCAAAGTGGCATGGAAGTAAATATCGAACACCAGGGTACTGGACGCTTTCTTCCCTCGGCCATAGGTGGAGGTGTATTTTTCGCGATGTATTCGAGCTCCTCCACTGATATTCTTGGATGTTCGTGGGGGGAATCGTAAACAAGATAATACCACAGTGAGCACCTAGAAAATCATTTTTCTTTGACGTCAGCGTTCAAACGAGACAAAATAAACAAATTGTATGGAAACGTAATGATTGATTAAGAAAAGTTTAAGTCTTAAACTATACCTTGATAGTCCAGTCTTAAATAAAAATTTAAAAAACTCGGATCGTTAATTTTAAATAAAATAAAAATTAAAAATTTCAAAACGGATCGTCAATTTACCAAATTATTCCCAGGAACGAGGATACGTAGAACGCCATTTCCCAATTGAAGAAATGTATAATCGTTGCGCACAGCGGATAAGTTATCGCGGTTCCCATCGATCCTCCTAAAAATTTTGATACAATTGAAGAGGAAGATAAAATGATTTTTTTTTTTATTGAATACAACATTTTTCAATAGTATTGTAATTAATCGTCAACGGAATTCGGATAAAGGGTACGTCTCAGTCTGAAATTTTCAAAAAATCGTTTTTTTTTTGCATTATAGTATAGTATACACTGTTCTAAACGTTCTCTTGAATTTTTAAATCGTAAACTTTTTTTTTTTTACGAAAAACTATCGAAAAAAAGGTTTTAATTCGATACTTTTTGTTCAAACTGCTGCCATTTCGTTTGGGTTTGTTTGGGTTTGTCAAATTTTGTCAAATTTCAAAAAAAAACCTCCATATCGCGATAGCGACTTTCCTACAGATTAATAATCTTTTTGAAATGTTTATTTAACATCAAAATAGTGGCCACAATCATGGACATCGTACAGGACCTTTTTTTTCAACGTGTCATTTCAACAATTTATTTAATTATTATATACTAAATAAATGAACGTAAAAAAAATCATTTTACATTTGGCATGAATGCATTTATTTATAAAAATAAAACCAGACGGATTAGTTTGTTAGAAAATTGAGAAAAAAAATTGCGAAAATCAGTGATTTTTCGAAGGGTCACAATGAGACGATTCCTAAACGTCTCTGTTCGCCTCACCCAAGTAAGCTGTGACGAATCTGCTTCTTTCGGTTGGTGGTACCCACTTGGCTGGTAAACCGTGCATTGACGGGTACATAACTCCCTGTTAGAAAGAAACAAATAAACGTTTCGATGCTACTGTACTTCATTATTATTTTTATTAACTTATTATTATTATCGTTAAATTCAAGCAGAACGTAACAAAATTCTACGCTGGGTAAACAATGTCCAATTGAATAATCATTTTAGAACGTGTAGAAGATTAAAATTATTATTATTAATAGTATTGTTGCTATTGCTGTTCTAAATTCATTATTACCATTATAAAACCTTGGGTACATCGAAGAAGAACCAACGCAACGAAGTTGAGTTTCATAACGAACGGTAAACTCAGACATATGGTAGATGCTACAAAGTTACCCCAACCAAAAATTCTTTTGGCACCATAGCGATGGCCTAAAACACCACCAGGTACTTGGGAGGCCCAATACAACCAGTAAAAAGCACCGAGTATCAATCCCTGCTCGTACTCGGTCCAATCGAACCGATCTTCGTACTGTAACAATAATTTTATTTTTCGAAAATTCGTAGGAAGATAATTAGCGTAAAATCGTACAGAGATGTCCATTAACCTCATCTTTTTCGGGTAGAACCGTTGACGAAACGTTATTCGGTATGAGCGTGTAATTCGACGTGATCGTCGAGTTATTCTGAATAGCGCATTGCGCCACCGAGGCTCTCGTTTTCTTTGGTATTACCGTAGCCACTATCACGAGATTCAAATTTATTTTGAACATGTAATTTATCGCACATCCTGAGAAGACCATGTACCAGAGTACGTCTCGACAGCTGATCAAATCCTTCCCTGGTTATGGAGGAAAATACATATTTGGTTAAAAAATGAATTATTAATAACTAATTAATTATTTCGTTGATTTATTAAATTAATTTTATGAATTAAATGAATTAATCAAATTAATTTTATGAATTAAATGAATTAATCAAATTTATTTTATTAATGAAATTAATTCATCAAAATTAATTTTATGAATTAAATGAATTAATCAAATTTATTTTATTAATGAAATTAATTCATCAAAATTAATTAATGAATTCAATTGGTTGTACAGAAGTCGTGCTTGTTTTTCGATTTAACAATTTCTAATTAATTTTACTAATAAAATTAATTAGTCAAATTAATTTTATAAATAAAATTAATTCATCAAATAAATAAATTAATTAAATTGGTTGTACAGAAGTGGTCGTGCTTGCTTTTATATTTAACATTTTCTAACGATCGTCATTTTCTGAAGAAAAAAAAAAGCGAGAATATCGTTGACCACTTTAATGGGCATGAGAAAGTTGTTTTCAGCTATAAAGTGGCCTACCACACGACGGAATCGATAAAATTCATGAAATCTTAATTTCAATGAAAATATCAAAAAGTTCGTCTCGTCGATAAAAAATTCTGTTTCTCAAAATCAAGTATTTAAGTTTTTTTACATGTAGCGTTTACGTATTCGAGATGAAATAGTGCGGAAGCCACGTGTAATTGCCTGGATGAAGAGAAACGTCGCGGTGACGTATTATGGAATTTAAAGAAAGACGGTAACACCGGAGTCCTATAAATCCATCGAAACGTAAAATGAAAATGCCTCACGGCTGGAAGGTAACCTTTTCCACCGTCGTATTGTTCAGCTAAATAGATCGCGTTCGGATACTTTGTTTAACGTATTTTTTTTTCTCTCTTCAATCTTCGCTGTTTCAATAATTGAACATTGATAAAAATGTCAAGAGTGCCTTATCGTCCTGTTATACTTCGCGCACAGAAATCGTCGCCCTAAATCATGATTATTTTTTTAATTTTTTCTTTTTTTTTTCGTATTCGTCGTCTTTCTTCGCGGAAGCGTAAGCGAACTTTTGAAAAGGTTTCGCCGATGTGTGACTATCGTGTTATCTGCATATCAATAAAACAAGTAACGTCTCGTTGCCATAAATATCGTTAACGAGGAATCTCTTCCCTACACCAAAAATTTGAAAAAAAAAACAAAAAAAAAAAAATCGAGGCGTTGCTGGAATTTCAGTTTTTTTCAGAAACTTGTTTTTCAGTACAGTCCTCTAATAGATTTAACGAGATATCTTGGAAATTCTCTCAGCTCATGTTTAACCCGGCGAAAGTATGGTGAAAAAATGTAACAATGAATAAGTGGCAAAGTTTGACGTTTACCCTTTTACTATTAAATTTTATGATAAATTTGCATAGAATTTGTAATGAAAAAAATGTTATTGTTTATATCGCCAAATGACAAATGAATTTCATTATCAATTGATATAAATAAAAGCGGATAAATCGGTTCTAATGATTTTTAAAAATAAGACTCAAAATTAGTTTATTAAATTTTTGTAACTGTACGATTTAGGCAAAAATTTTAATTTGAAAATGAATAATTACCTTTCGCCATCGGAGGTTGTTTCTCGTTGATATATTCCACGAATAATTGGCTCGATTGATGGGAAATAATAACACTGATAAACGCACCGATAAATTATTTCAGAACACCGTCTACAATTTTTCCAATTGATTCTTGATTGATATCGATTTTGCCGAAAATCAGAAGGATTGATAGATGAATATTTATTTGATAATTTATTCTATAGCCCGATATACGCCATTTGATAAAAAATCGACAGATTTTTGCTTTTCCACTTAATATTTATATCACTGCACGATTTCTCGGAACGACATTTTACATTCCGGGGAGTTTGGAATAATGGACGCGAAGGGATGTTACGGTCGTCAAGCTGCGATGATTCTGATAACTCTGAATGATTCGGGTACTGCTATTGTTGGGGGAGGCTCAGTCACTGATAAGAAATTAGTCGTCAGTGATCAAATAAAAAGAAAAAAACGTAACATTGTTGACGAGATGTTTTCAGCCTAGGCGCCAGTAGAGCTTTCATTGCCAATCCGTTATCTACGCGTATGTACTATCCTTGATTGTATTCCTTTAAGGACAAGTGTTACACAAACCAAGCGGCAATAAGTGCGAGAGAGATAATTAAATTACGGAATATTCAAGGATTTTTGGGACGTTTGATTTTTTGGTAAAAATAAGAGATACTTCGTTCTTCTATGTTGAATGGTGAAAAATCGCTATCTCTTCTCATGTCCGAAATATCATCCGTCTCCGTCCACTTCGAAATTTTGAAACCACTTTTCTCGTAAACGGCTGAACCGATTGGTATGAAATTTGTCGTGTGCATTCTAGACGATGGCACCGAGGGCCTCCTGTTCTTCATTTTTTTATAAAAATGTTTCTTCCTTGAGAAATCGCGACGGGAAAACCGAGAACACGATTCCGTCCACTTCGAAATTTTGAAACCTCTTTTCTCGTAAACGGCTGAACCGATTGGTATGAAATTTGTCGTGTGCATTCTAGACGATGGCACCGAGGTTCCCCCGGTCGCCATTTTGAATAAAAACTTTTTATTATTGAGAAATCGCGGTTTTAATAGTTTCGACAATCTCTCTCGTACTAGTGTGTCACGTGGTGTAATGTTCGTTATGCTTTTAATACTAGAACGGTAAACTAGGGTGAAAAAGTAATCTGCTCGAATAAATGAAAAAAAGTTATTTTTTCGAATTTTTCACGTTTTTCACTATTTCACCGAATTTTTTAACTAACTTTTCTTACTCCGAGTGGAATCATCGTAGGCTTGTGTGATTATGCATTAAAAATGGAAACAATGAACGCAAGTTTAACCCTTTTCGAAATATTTTATCGGAGATACGAATTTTTTTGAAAATTCGTTTTTAAAATAAAGTTATCATTCTAGGATTAATATTATTGGAATAAAAATAATTAAGCAAAGTAATATATATATATATATTTTTTAACAGCATAATTATTAATGATGATTTCGTGCACAAAATTATTAATTATCTCGTGTACAGTTTATGATCTTTTTACTTGCTAGTCATGAATTTGAAATATCATTTGAATGGTCATAAATAAAAATGGTTATTTCTGGAATCTTTTGATGGTATTTTGACAAATACATTTACGGCATTGTGACGACGCACACGGAAAAAAATCTACGCTACGTTTAACGCTGGTGCCATAAATCTCGGATGATTAAAAACAAAAAAAAATCGAGGGAGATAAAGAAGTAAAAAAGGAGAAAGAACCTATCTCATTATATTTTGTTGTCAGCACTACAAAGTCGTATCGGGATGCTATTTTTGGGAAAACCTGTTCACTCGAGTTAATTCACATAAAAATTACTAATTAGGTAAAAAAAAGTATAAACTTTGCAATTCAGAATAAATTTCGAAATTGATAATCGATTATAATTTAAAAATCAATAAACGTAACAATAACAATCACTTGGTTATTTCTTATCGATATTTACAACATTGAATTAATATTATTGCCCTCCGTTATCGTCATTTGCTATTGGCTCGTCGCGTTTGTTTTCTTTTGATGACGTTGTTTTTAGCTTTTCCGTTTCTTCGGGCGTAGCTTCAGCGGGATTTACACTGAAGTTCCATGGTTGTTCGTCCGATGTTCCCCAAAAAGTATACACGATTCCACTAAGGCCCAAATTAATTGCGGCAATGATAAACACGAGACGCCACTGCTCAATCGATTGCTGTAAACAGAAACGTTCACCCATTCGTTATATTGATAAATATGAATATTTATGAAATATAAATATAAATATAATATAAATAAATTATATTTATATTTAATTTATTTATATTTTTGATATATCAATCATTTTTATTTGATAAATATTTGTTAAATATAAATAAATTAATAAATACAAAAAAAAAATATATATATATATTAATAAATAAATGTAACTCACGTTGTGATTGGTGAGAATACCAACGATCGCGGGTGAGAGAAATCCAGCACTCGCTGTGACCAATCCTGCAAAGCCAAGAAGTACACTGGCGTAATTAGGACTGAGATCAACGAGATTAGCGAGAGTACCAGCGGAGACTGCGCCGTTAACAGCGGTTCCCGTCATCATGAAGAAAACTGCGAGCGTCGGTTCGCAGCCACTGAAACCGAGGCCGAGTGTTAGTACACCCTGGACACCAGTTGTCAAAAAAACTGCCAACTTTCGTACGTTCCTCAACGACAATTTTTTCTTTCGGAGAAGCCAGTCGCTCAGCGTTCCGAAGGAATACGAAAACACCATTCTCAAGATGTGTGGCAAACCCGAGAGAATTCCAGTCTTCAAAAGAGAACAATATGTTGTGTTGATAAATTATGGAGAATCATTGAGAGTTTGGTTCGATTCGTATTAGAATCTTGTTTTAACCCAAACCCAAACAAACAAGATTCTAACCTAAACGAGATTTCAACTCAAACAAGATTATAACCCAAACACGATTCTAATCCAAATAAGATTCTGACTCGAACAAACCCAAACAAAATTCTAATCCAAACAAACAAGATTCTAACCCTAATAAGATTCCAACCCAAACAAGTTTCCAACCTAAACAAGATTCTTACCCAAACAAGATCCTAACATAAACAAGATTCTAACCTAAACAAACGCAAACAAAATTCTAACCCAAACAAACAAGATTCTAACTCAAACAAGATTCCAACCCAAACAAGATTCCAACCCAAACAAGATTCCAACCCAAACAAGATTCCAACCCTATCAAGATCCTAACCCAAACAAGATCCTAACCCAAACAAGATTCTAACCCAACCAAGATTTCAACCCAAACAAGATTCCAACCCAAACAAGATTCCAACCCAAACAAGATTCCAACCCAAACAAGATTCCAAACCAACCACGATTCCAACCCAACCAAGATTCCAACCCTAACAAGATCCTAACCCAAACAAGATCCTAACCAAAGCAAGATTCTAACCCAACCAAGATTCCAACCCAAACAAAATTCTAACCCAAACAAGATTCTAAGAAAACCTTATTAGATTTTCCTAAAAAATGTCTGCACAGTTAAGCTTCAACGTTTGTGCTGAAACTTCTACTGTTTCAAATGAACTCTGCTGTTTGTCCTAAAAATGTATTAATCATTTAAACTCGAAAAGGCTGAACGGAACAGCACATGTGAGAACAATCTAAGAGAGTCCTAAAATAAATACTAATTTATTTGCGAAAAAGTGAACGGTCGTAAAAAAATACCGACCGCATTGATATTCCATCCATGAACGTTGGTGAAATAGGTCGGGGCCTCGGTCATAAACGTGAGGAAACCCCATACACCACCCCAATGGGCCAAAGTCGTGATCCACAGTGGTCCCGATGTGAAAATACGCCTCCAAGGAACATTAATTTCAACGTTACTGGCCGTTTCGGATTTGCTTATATTTTCTATAATGTACTGTCGTTCGGCATCCGTGATACGTGGGTGTTCCATTGGATTGTCGTACACCAAAAAGTACCAAAATATATACCTACGCGTAAAAACAGCTTTGAAACGTTTTCTTATTACATTGTGGAATAATAATTGTCGATATTGTGGAATAATGATTATTGACATTCTGGAATAATGATTGTTTATAATAATATCGAGGGGATGAAATATTGGTAATCGACACAAACCAAACGATTCCAATAATTGAAGGCAGGTAAAACGCAGCCTCCCAACCGAACCAGTCGATACAAAAAGCGCATAATGGATATGCAAAAGCTGCTCCCACCGAACTACCTGAAGAAAACCGCATTTGTCTATATTCGACCCAATCGTAACAATTGTAGCATGACGTAATGTCACACGACAAAATATTACGTGACAAAACATCATTGTTCGTCTTTGTTTGTATTAGTTTAAGTGTGTTCAAGTGTATTTGTTTGTTCGTTTGGGCTTGTTTATTTCTCTACTTCCTGGGGATATTTTGTCGTGTGATCAGGGACATGGAACCGTAATGATAAGTCGAATCGGATTGATACTCACCGAGATATGCGCTAACAAATTTTGCACGGTCGTTCGGAGGTATCCATTTGGCAGTCATGTTGTGCATCGAAGGCCACATAACTCCCTATAATAATGTAATAATTAATTAGTTATTTAAAGTAATGAAAAAATAAAAATGATTTTTTTTTTTTTTAAATAATGAGAAAATTGAAATAATTTATTATTTCTTCAAAATAATGAGAACAGAAAAATGATTAATTATTTTTTTTAAATAATGAGAAAATTGAAATAATTTATTATTTCTTCAAAATAATGAGAACAGAAAAATGATTAATTATTTTTTTTAAATAATGAAAAAATAAAAATGATTTATTATTTCTTTTTAAATAATGAGAAAATTGAAATAATTTATTATTTCTTCAAAATAATGAGAACATAAAAATGATTAATTATTTTTTTTAAATAATGAAAAAATAAAAATGATGAATTATTTTTTAAAATAATGAGAAAATTGAAATGATGAATTATTTTTTAAAATAATGAGAAAATTGACGTGATTAATTATTTGTTTGACACTTACAGATATAAAACCCTGCAAAACACGCAAAGCAACGAGACCGTAAAGATGAACATGTGTGAAGACGGGGATGAGAATCCCGAGGATAGCAGTTGCCAGATTACCCCAGCCGAAGACAAGCTTGGTACCGTAACGTCTGGCAAGGATCCCGCCCGGTAATTGAGTCGCCCAATGAATCCAATAGTAAGATCCGAGTGCAATATTTTGCTCGTACTCGTTCCAGTCGTATAGTGCATCTACCTACCATACAAAATCTTCAATAATTCTATATCGTAGATATAATCGAATACAGGAATCGAAAGAGAAAAGTTCACGAGTAATTAAATAAACAATACGTTGGGTTTCGCTTTTCAACGTGTTTGGAAGAGTAAAACAATATATTTTTATTTTAAGGGTATTTTACTGGGTATTTTACTGGGTATTTTACTAGTCCAAAAGAAACGTTGAATGTTCACTTTCGATTTCAATATTCCTTTGCAACGCTCGTGTGGTAATCCATTATTTATTTATTTTTCGATTTCAGAAATTCTGGAGAGAAGACAGCCGTTCGAACGAATCTTAACAACGCATTATTGCTCCTGAAACAATCCCCTTCACAAAAGATAAAAGAAACGAAACGCGTAAGGGAAACCGCCGCGATGTTGAACTGAAAATAGAACATCTCGATATCTCGAATGGAATAACGAATCGGTTGATTGTTTGAAGCTCTAACGTACATAGATGCGTCAAGATTTAATTACCGACTGATTACGATGGAAGTTTTCCGAGGGCGATGATAACATCGTGGCAGAATTGTGAAGGGTGACGTTTCGACGTGACAAATTTTCGGGATCGTTGCATTGGGATACAGCAATGTGATTTTCACGCGGTCTGACCATCGCGACGATTGCCAAATTCAAATTCGTACGGAGCATGTAATTCACCGCAAAACCGAAAAATCCCAAAATCCACAAAACGTTTCGGCACGATGACTCGACTGTGAAAAAAAACAACAAAAAAAAAAAGAAAAACAAAAAATAACGTGAATAAAACAAACAGCCGGTTGTATTCGAAATAATTAAAATTAAAACAATGTTCGGACGAGTCTCAATGTTCGGACATTGGTTGAAACGTTTCGCTGTATCAGCAATGTACATAAAAATTAAAGAAATCAATAAATAATAATAAATAATAATAATAATAATTAAATAACAATAACAACATGTCGAAACATTAGGAGACGAAAATATCGAAATACAGGGACAAACAGGAATTGGTTTCCGAAAACTGGGACAATTTGATATTATTCAACATTTTTATATATTATTATTATTATTATTATTATTAAAAATAGATTCTACTGTTCGGCGTTTAATTTATCCGTTCTGAAAACTAGAATTTACGAGATTGATGGTAGTTCCGGTAACTGTCTTCGAAATCGATCCTTCAATGAATAATCAAATCTTCAACTTCAACAATTGTTAACTTTTCAATTTCTTCATGAAAACGGTTATTTACTTAGCATGGTATTTTATATATATATATATATATATATAAGTGGATTCCAATGCACATTCGTCAATTAAAAAACACAAATTTTGATAATCCATTTTATAAATTGTGCGATTCCATGGAAGAAAAAAAAAGAAAACAGTTATCTCGTCTTTGCACACGCGACAACGGTTGCCTTTACTTTATCGATTTTTATCGCAACGTCGTTGAACTTTTCAATGCGAGGATCCAATTAATTACATCGTGCGTGCACAGATGTACCATTCGTCGTGTACACACTGCCGAATGTTTTACAATCTTGTAAGTTACGATTTAGCCGTACTCAGTTCTTTTAATGATACACGTGTAGATTAAAAAAAAAACAACAACAGAATTTCGTTTAGATTGATTTATTTAAATATTTTATAATCGTGATGACAAAAAAAAAAAAGGAAATTAATTGGTGATCAATTCGCTTCATAATTTCGTACGTTATAACGAAAATTGAAAAGTGATCGACGTTATTACTCATTTTGATTACTCGATTAGGTGAGGACGTACGAGTTATACGTAAAGTAATATCAGTCACGAAAAAATTGATAGTCCGATACAACGCTCTCCTGGCGTCGAGTATCAATGATTTCGTTGATCGAGTTACTCGGAAGGGCGCTCGTTAACAATCGCGATTTCACCGTCAACGGGTTGTCTATACACGGTGATGCAATTGTGTCCTCCAGCTCTCGCGTCGGTTCGGGGTTAAGCTCTTATCTTTAAATCGTCCATTGTCGATATATGCATTCCCAAGGCTGTCAAATTTGCCAATATAAATCATTCAATGACGAGTTCTTCGCACTGATTTTAAAATGATCGACCATGGTTAAAATCGTTCGCAATAGGAATGCTAAACGTTTTTAAAATCATCCGGAATAATAATAAATTATGATGATTCATTAATTTTTTTTTTTTGACATTTACGTATGTTTATAGAAATGTAATAAATTTTGTAGTAATAAAAATAAATCGATAAACACGTAGGAAGTAACAGTTAAATAATTTTAAATTGCCACGATAATTAAATTTAAGAGTAAAATTCAATTAAACCGATAATTGAATTTCGAATTGAACTTTATGTCGATTTTCAATTTGTCCCGATAATTACACCTATAATTGAACGTCAAATTGAATCGGTAATAAAATTTCGAATTGAACTTTAAATTTTACCGATAATTCAATTTCGTATTGACTTTTACGTTGAACTTAAAAACTACAACTCACGACTGATTTTCAAAAAGCGTTGATCGCTAAATTAATGATTTAATTAAAAAAACTATATATTTGTAAATATTAATTAATTATTCAATATTTTTATTTTTGTATTTGTTATAATCTTTCATTGTTTCGAATTAATAAAAATAATTATTATTTTTAAGGTTGAAACAAATGATTATTTTTGTTAACAAAACAGATTATTATTTTAACAAATTATGACGCGTTGTTTTACAATCGAAACCGCTTATAACGACGTCGTTTTGGATTATCGAATATGACGACCAAATCTGGACGTAGTTACCTATAATACATATTTTACAGTAAATTGACGTATGATTCTTACCCATTTTCAAAATGGTTGTTTAATCGCGCTTTTTTTTTTTTAATGAATACAGTTTACAACGTTATAGCCTGTAACGATGTCACTTCAATTACGTTCGCGAACATCGTAACACTCTCGTTTATTTGAGAAACGAACCGCCGATAGTCCAAAACGAAAATGCACTTCCGTTATTTTTCGAAAAGCAACGATTACGTTTAACTTTTATTCGCGGGCTGACGTAATTGTTTCGTCAAGAAAGTAGACAAAATATTAGTGATTTTTTTTGTTTTTTTTTTTTTGGCCTATGCGTTATCTGATAGAAGCGGTATTTGATAATATCGTCGAGTCAAAGCGCGTCTCGTTTGTGACAGGATAAAGGAGAACACTGGCGCCCGTTGTAACATTGGAACGATGACAGACCCTCCGAATCTCGAAACGCCTTGATACGCAAATACACTTACAAATATGAATCCGTGTAGGATTTCTGCGACTCTGATATTTCCTAGTGAATAATTTTACCTATCGTATCGAATGATCGAACCAACGTTAAAAATCAATAAAATTGAATTTCTCAACGTTGCAAACCAACGAAAATAATTATTTTTCAATTTTTTTTTTATTTTTTTATCACCGAAATTGTAAATAAAATATCTCAATTATTATTTTAATTTTTATTGCGATTAATTTAGAATGAAAAAATATTTAGGAAAAACATTTAGTCAAATAATGGAACTAGGGAAATAAAAAAATGAGAAAAGATATTTCATTTGATTACAACGATGCGAACTTCAAGTCCATGAAAATCAGTGAATTCATGAATTCACTGATTTTCACTTATTTAAGTTTGTTTGGGTCGTTGACCATTCAACGTTTTGCTTTTGTGAAAATTCGATCGCTGCACTATTGATCTTTGATCAAATTAAACAAAAATATTAATTAACTTTAATTGTCAGAGCAATCGCAATTTTTTTTTTAACGAGAAAGTTAACTCTGAAGATTCGTTTGAGCGAATAAAGACCGATAATAAATTTCATACAAACGGCGCGCTTTGGTTATTATCGGTTTGCGGATGCAAAAAGCGCGTCTGTTGAACGTAACGAGAAAAGTCAATACTTCGATGCAAATGTTTGTCGAGCAATGGAATTATATTTAATCGATAAGATTCCGTGAAACACAAAAAAAAAAGAATCACTATCGGTCATTGCACGGAATTGTTCAAGCAGTTTTTTATATTTATTTTTAATTTATTTGCGGTACATGAAATTTTTTAATTTACCGGATATTAAAATTTGGAAAATGTCGAATTGATAACGGGACGTATGGATCGAAAGAAATTCACGCGTATGAGTAAATGGAAAAATCAAACAATTCTTACAATAATTATAACGAAATTGTATAAATGGGACGAGCAATGATAAATGTTATTTTAAAAAATGGCCAAATCTAATTTCGGGCACGCATGATTAAATATACAAAGAGAAAATCAATCCCTTGATAAATTCATTATTTTAACGATAAATTGACAGAAACGTCAATTTTTTACTTTCTATAATAATTGAACTCTAATTTTACGAGACATTTACTTGACTAAGATTTTGATCCAACTGACAAACAAATAATTTATGTTAATATTGATAATAAAATTATAAATATTATTATCAATAATTATCCAAGAACTCAATGTTTATTGAATTTTCCAAAGATCGCTGATCCATCCATCGTTAAAGTAAAAAAAATTCACTATTTTATAAATTAAACTACTTTGTTTTAATTTAGCTTAATCGATCGTTAAATCCTGAAACTTGATGATACAATATTATTAGAATTTGTTGCGATTAAGTTTCATTAGCCTTGCAAACGGCCAAAAGCGCTTTAGCGATTTTTAAATATTTACCAAAAATTTTGAAGTTCTAGTTATCAATGAAACTTAAGCTCGAATTACCATTTTATCTTATCCCGATAAAGTAGGGTTTCGATTATACCGACGTTTTCAGTGATCGCTCGATTCGGCTGCTGTTAAAGTAGAATTCTTCTCGCGCCGCTTATGAAAAAGTAATGATAAAAATAATATTAATACGAACAATGAAATCGTTCGAATCGATAAAAACATAATTTTTGTATCTAGTATTATAAAAAAAGAATACTTGTTTACGGAAAACTTTGATATCGTCCGGAAATGAAAAATGATTTCCTGATTCTTTCACTTTTATCGATTTTATCGTTTTTGAATGTTTTCTTATCTCGGGCATGACTTATCGTCGATTGATTAAATCACTGTGACATTATTCACTTCAGGAATATCCAATGAGCGAAACTTTCGTCCTAAACTTTATCACAGCCGGGTCGTGAAGGTCGACATGTAGATACGAGTTTTCATGTGATCAAAGTTTACTCATATATTAGCTCCGCGTAATCCGTCCCCCATGTCTTCGATTTTCCAAGATAATGGGGCATCACTGTGATTTCGAAAAAAAAAAAGAAAAAATCATTGAAAAACTGTTTCAGCATATATTTTTCTTCGCTGTTACGAGAGAAAAAACGATTTAATTGCATTGCCTGAATTCTCTTGATTCTATTTGCGTTCGAACTAGCTTCGAATTTTTATAAAATTGTTTTTGTTAATTAATGTTTATTTTTCTTTTCATTTCACGCTACTAACTTTAATATAGCGCACAGTTATATAGAAAGTGTTTATCTGTGAAGCAAAAAAAAAGAATATCTGAACATCAAATAAATGTTTATTTAAATAAATGGACGTTTGAAGAAATCTCAGAAATTTCTGAAGAATAATTACATTACTTGCACAAAAAGAATTACAAAAAAAAAAACTTTGATACTTGCCAAATCAATCGTATTAATTATTACAAAGAACATTTATTATTCGCTTTTATTTTTTCAAAAAAAGCTTTTATTCAATAGCACATTTTTTAATTGAAGCTATAAATTGATATTACATGATACATTTAAATACCATGTGATTTTAATAAAACTGTTCTGTATCTGTTAAAAGTTTTTTTTTTATTGCTTTTTCAACATATACATTTTTTATAATTTAAGAAAATTGTAATTAAAGATTTAAAAATCGTTTTATTGAGAAAGCATGAATAGTTTCGTGGCAGAAGTGCATATTTGATTTAACATTTTATTGGAATTTTAATTCTAAATCGAAATTCTCTAGGACTCATAGTGACAAAAACTTTCAGTCAGTGAAATGGTAGCTTTCCGAAAAAATATATATTCATTTCAGTAGGGTACTGATATGATAAGGAAAACGTGCATGTGCATATACATTTCGAACTCATTAACAAATGAATATCTCGAAAGCTCTAATGAATTTGATACGCCGTCTATAAATGACGTCTTAACGAATTTATATATATATATATTCCCACATATGGGATCGCACTTTCCAGCTCATTAAATATTTCATGTTACAAAGAACGATTCGTGAGTGTGTTTTTATCTAGATGATATTTGGTGTAAACCCTTATCCAAAAGCCATTAGAACACGATTACGATTTTTTTTTTTCGTTTTTGGCATCCGGTGAAGAAATCTGACATCGATGAATAAACATTAAAATCGTCAGTTATATTGCACTTACTCGTGACCGTTTTTACGTTAACGCAACGGTCAAACGTATTTGCGTATGTATAACGTAACAATTGTTATCTCGTTGAGAAACTGCGATCGAAGTGCCTTAAAGTAATAGCGATTGATCGTTGCATCACGCGTGATGATCCAATCGTACACGCGTTCTCCATTGTAGCATGTGGAAGCTACGTTGCCTAGAAAAACTGTCGAATCAACATACCATTTTCAATTTTTTCGGTCCAGTAACGAGGATGAAATTCCGGATCGTCTTTAAAACTATAATTGATCTCTGAACAAGAATAATCGGCGTTATAGTTGACTTCGCGCACGAGACATTAAGGACTATATAAATTTAGTTTGTAGATGAGTCTCAATGATTGATGATCAGCAATTAACGAACATTGAAATAACCGTTACAATTCATGGCATTGATCTCTTTTTTCCATTAACATATCGAACTCATTCCACAACCGTGACACGAGAATTATTGATCGCCAATGCTGTGTCATTGCCAATGGGAATGGATTATCCTACTTTCCAGATATCATTGAAAAAGGAAAGATTGTTGGTACTTCGAACACTGTTGGTAATTTGGAATACTATTTATTTCAAATAGTATTTTTGGGATCAATTTTGGTGAAAAAAGGTAACTGAATTATATCGATACTTGGAGAACTCTTTGGATCGAAAAATACACGAAGTAAAACGTTGTATTTTTCTTTTGAAGTAATTTTTCATTTAAATTAATTTTTTTTTAACGTTGGTTTTGATTTTTCTATATGTTTTTTTTTCTCTACATATTTGTCTCCGATTTCGAGTGCACGTGTAATTTTTTTTGTTTTCGAACGAGCTAAGAAAATCCATCGGTTATTCCATTTTATATTTTCTGAAATTATTTCGTTTAATGGTCCGTGTATATAATAGTGCATTCGGAATTATGCAACGCTCGGTCCCACCGGTATACGATGATAACTATTCGAGTTAGAAACGATAAAACAAAGCAAAAACGAAATACGCTTCCAGTACCAATTCGCAGTTACTCCGCGAACTGGCAATTAGGTGGATCGTAACAGTATCGCTCAATCGCGTAGTTGAAAAAATTATTGACGGTACAGGTAGCGATAAATCGTTTAAAAAAGACATTTTTTTTTAATTCTCGTCTCGTAATAACGTAATTAGAGTAATCTGAATACAATCTCTGGCGAACTTTACCCACGTGTTTTTTACAGCTTCAGTCAAAAAGCAAACAAAATTGTAACAAAATTATTAAGGTTTTACTGGATGAAGCGCCGGGCAAAAAATTGGCCTAAAATGGCGAAACCAAAGTGAACAACAAATACCGAATTTAATAATAAATTCGTACGTAGAAATGTTAATTTTTTACTTTCAATAACAATTGAAAACAAATTCGATTATTTTGACGTAATCTTGAGTGAAGTTTCGTCGCTGATTGTACACCTGTTTCAACTGTCCGATTAAAAAAATCGTATAGTAACAAAATATAGAAAAACTCGTGGGCAAGATAAACATTGTATATAAAATCAACGGCGCATAAAATTTAATAATCAGGTCATGCATATGCAGATCACGTAATAAACAGTACGTATTTTACTGATTCACGACGTGCTATTAAATTCCAATTTACATTACTACCGTCTTTCGATAAAGCTGTGGTCACGTGGCTCAGTTTTCGAAACCATAATTACCTATTGACCTTTCGTCTCCTTTCGGTCGATCGAAATTTTTTATGGTTTTTGGTTATACGGAATAAATAATTATCATCGCAAACTATGGTACGTGTTACAACAAATTTTTGGTTTTTGTTAAAAAATTATTAAATCGTTTAAATGTTTTGTTACTTCGAATAAATAATTTTTATTATAAATTATTTAAAACCGTTTGAAGAAATTACGTATTTTCCTCGATCCATAGCTGGAAGATGTAATTATTTTTGTGTAAAAAAAAAAAAACATTCCGCACATTGCGAACGACGTTGAACGATTGGCCCTTTTTGAAACACCCCTCCAATCCTCAATCCTAACTTCACCATTTTCGTCGTTTTCGTCAGACGATTTGAAAACGAGAGAAAAAAAAAAAGAAAAAGAACGGAATGTGAAGTTTTCACACGATATTTCGGTGTCGCTGCTCGCTCGGGGCAGGATTAATCCCCTCTCTCCTTTATCCAGCGTAGAATACGATTGGGGATAAGAGGAAATCAAGTGATCAACGTTCCGAGTGTTTATACACAGTGCGAGTCCGGTTGTTTCGTGAGTCTGATCGGAGTAACACTATTGCAAAAAAAAATCTTTATTTCCAAATACAAATATTACAATAGTTCAAACTTCCTTGAGTTTTCGTTCACAAACCGGATTTTTTCGAAAAAATTATTGAAAATAGTTAAAAGAAAAATAAAACTGTGCGTTTTCCACCAATTATGAAAAACATCGAAACGTAAAATAGATAATTGTAAAATTGTGAACTGGTTTTGTTTCGTTGAGAGATCCGAGTGACCGTAAACAAATTTTGTTCACCGGCCGAAAAAAAATTTATACACGAAGAAATTTGGATAATTGACTTTAATACTGCCTTCCTAATATCTTCGAGTATTTCAAAAACCGCAAAAACATGCCAACTAGTAAAACCCGTATCGCAATAATCGGAGGGGGTGTCGCTGGTCTCATCGTTGCTCGACACGTGGCCAGTAAACCCGAAAATTATAATCTCACCTTGTTCGAGCAAACGGATCAGGTAGGAGGCACGTGGGTTTACACCGATGACACCGAGTTCGACAAAAATGGACTTCCGGTTCACAGTAGTATGTACAAAAATCTGAGGTACGTATTTATTTCAATGATTTTACGTTTTAATAATTTATCATTATTTTTTCTTTTATTGATGAAAAACTTTGAACTTTGTTGATTTATGATTATCGAAAAAAAACATTTTTCCATAAAAAAATCGATCGCCTTTTAAATATTCGTAAAATTATTGATAAATTGACGAAAGAAATTGGCGCGATTTAACGAATACGTAAAACGAAGTGTACAATTAGTATGCACTCTCGAAGTGCTTTTTATGGAACCAAAAATTAAACGAGAAAATATAATTTATTTGGAATAGTCGTGAAAAGCGATTGATAATTGACGTGCGAATAATAAAACGCACATGTATATACGTATCACAGTGAAAAGTGGTCCGCGGCCATATTTAGGATCTTCGATGAACAGTGATCCTATACGAAAAATTTTAACGGCTATACTCGACAAACAGGTCCAGCCTGCTGGTAAAAAAAAAGGAAAAAGAAATAACACGTGCACTATGCACTCGGCAAAAATATGCAGCACGGTGAATTTCGCTTCAATATATAGTTTCTATAATTTTGTACATAGATTGTTTGGTGTGTTTACATAATTTTTTTTTATTACACTTTGTTTCTCTAATGATTTTCTTGGTGTTTTTTTTCATTAAAAAACACCAAGAAAACACCAAGTTTGTTTCACATCAAAATTGCGGACGGAATCGTGGACATCGTACAGGACCTTTTTTTTTAACGCGTCATTTCAATAATTTATTTAATAATTATATACTAAATAAATGAACGTAAAAAAAATCATTTTGTATTCGGCATGAACGTATTTATTTGTAAAAAAAAAAAACAGACCGATTAGTTTGTTACAACATTGAGAAAAAAAATCGCGAAAATCAGTGATTTCTCGAAGGGTCACGAGGAAACGATTCCTTAATAGAAAATTTCTTTTCAAACGTTCCGTGTTACCGTTTCGTGTACCGGATGGCCTCGCGTCTTCCCAACCCCACGCCTCTCTTCTTCCGCCATTTGAGGAATCCGCTTGAAGTTCTTAGTTCTCCAGACTTTTCGATTGCTCAATTTACTCCAGATCTCATCTTCCTTCCTGTCTCACTACAAAGTTAAAACGGACTATCACGTTGCAACATATACGGTTGCGCATGTCGCAAACTATTGGGAAACGAAAAAAAAAAAAAAAAATGTAGATAAGAAGTCGAGCGAGTCATTCAGCGTGAAATAACTCTTTGGCAAATGGAGGCTAAGGTGAAAACCTTTTTGCGATCGTATTAAAAGCCAGTGGGGTCAAATAGAGATACGGAGAGAGTTAACCGTCGTCATCACGTCTCCTATTACAAGGCCATCTTTTATTGCATCATAAACAGCGATAATGCGGCCGATAATCTTTACGTATAATGAAACTATGTATGACGTCATATGTATTTTCGGAATTTCGAAAAGTTTTTTATTTATCATTCATATATCGTTTTATGTTGATCGAGATCCTTCGAAAAATCATTGATTTAAGGGATTTTTTTTTAAATGTTGTAATAAACTAATCGATCTGGTTTTCTTTTTATAAATAAATACATTCATGCTGAATACAACATGATTTTTTTTACGTTCATTTATTTAGTATGTAATGATTAAATAAATTGTTGAAATGACGCGGTAAAAAAAAGATTATTAATCTGTAGGAAAGTTACTGTCGCGCTGTGGAGGTTTTTTTTTCAAATTGGACAAAGTGGCGGCGGTTTGAACAAAAAGTATCGAATTTGACCCTTTTTTTCGACAGTTTTTCGTAAAAAATATAGAAAGATTAAAAAAAAAGCTTCCATAGCGCGATAGAGAATGACGTTAACAATGTTCTCGCAAAGTTGGAAATAGATGTCTTCAAAATTCTTCCTTTGAGAATGGACACCGTTTTGAAAAACACTATTCCGAAAAAAAAACGCGTTTAAAGATTGTAGTCCGGCGTAGTAATAATATGAATTTCCATTGACAAATTTAAGAGAATGTTTAGAATAGTGTATACTATACGATAATGAAAAAAACACGATTTTTTGAAAATTTCACTCTGAGACGATCCCTCAATCAATTTTTATCTGGTTAAAAAAGAAACTCGAGGTACTTCATTTTTTAAACATTGTGTTTAATGTCTTGAAATATGTTCGATCTATTTACAGGACTAATCTACCAAAGGAGGTTATGCAGATACAAGACTTTCCATTCCAGGAGCAATATGGAGCTTCTTTTGTTCATCACAGCGTAATAAGGCAGTATTTGTTCGACTACGCGAAGCATTTCAATCTGTTTCCTCATATTAAGGTACAATTTATGAAAATGAAATAGAAGATGCACATTTTTCAAAATTGACACATTGGGTCATTGTATCTATGTGGATCAACAGAAACTACACTTTTTGGGGATCTTTTAATAGTTCACTTCTATAATTCAAGTTCTAATGAAAAAAAAACCATTTATAATTTCTTTCTACTTTGATATAACGTTTGACATCAAACTGACCAATCAGTGATGCTCAATGGAATTTAACGCAGTAATTAATATCTAATTAAAGGCTTTAAACTTCAATTAATATTAAATTAAAGGCTTTAAACTTCAAAATATTTTTTATTCCCGATCGGTTGGCATTGAAAAAAAAAACTGTCAGTAGACTTGAATTTGATTACAAAAAAAATAATTTCTCGATACAAAAAATTGTAAGATATTTTTCGACTCGTCCAAAAATTTGGCAGTGTAAAAATTGCGATAAAACTTGCATTTTTACAATTACGTACAGAGTACAAAAAAACGTGGCAAAAATGAAAATAAAAAAAGGGATAACGGGTATGATAGATTTTATCGTTCGAAAAACTTATTGGGTGTCCGATACTTTGAAGCAAGAGTGGACGATTGATCTCAACTGATAAGAATTTGTACTTTTGTGCAGCTGAATACTATCGTGAAACACGTCGAACCGGAAACACTTGGGAACGGACAAACAATATGGACGATAACTTTTATGGACGTGAAATCGAAGGTTGTGAGTGTGAAAACTTACGACGTGGTAGTGCTGTGCAACGGACATTACACCGTCGGTAATATACCTTCCATAAAGGGGAACGAGACTTTTCCCGGGAATTCCATTCATAGTCACCAGTATAGAACTCCTGATAAATACATCGGGAAAAAAGTTTGCATCCTCGGTGCTTCATGGTCCGGCATCGACATCGCAATGGAAGTTTGCAAATACGCGGAAAAGGTAAATTACTGTTCAACTATTTTTTAATCGGTCTATTCATTTTTTGTTCATTATAGACTCGAGTTTGTTTGAATAAGCGTTATTTGCATTAACGTTTGGTATTAAAGATTCATTTTTCGAATCGTTCGAGAGTATGCTGAATTTTGCTTCAAACGAGGAAGTTTATGATTATCCTTAATAATCATTAAAACGTGAATTAGGTATACCTGTGTCATAATCTGACGGAACCGTTGGACGCGTGTATGTCGGATAACGTCGAACAGAGACCCGGAATAAGCTCCATCAGCGGTAACACTTTTGTCTTCCGTGACGGTACATCGGCGGTTGTCGACGACATCATATATTGTACCGGTATAAAATTTAATAATTTCCACTTCTTTGAAAGTGGAAATACGTCCGGGACGTTTCGTAACATTAATATTACCATTAAATGTTCGCAATCACGTGCTCGACGTATCGCCAGCTATATAATTTGATTTCTCTGTTGACTTGTAGGATACCAGTTCACGTATCCATTCATGTCGAAAAAAGTGGAAATAATCACGGAGGAAAATCATGTCGAACCGGTATACAAACACATGGTTCACACCGATTATCCGAGTCTCTTCTTCATGTGTCTACCTGGCATCGTAATACCGTTCCCCATGATTCACCTTCAGGCACAGTACATACTGTGCTTACTTGAGGGTCTCACCGTTTTGCCGTCGTCCGAAAAAATGCGCGAGGATATGGCCAGAGAAAAGAAAGCACTCTTGGATCAGGGAATACCTGTAAGAACGTTTAACAAGTATCAATCCGTAATAAATAAAACAGAAGAGGTAACTTAAACTCGTTGCAAAAGGTAACAGTATATACCCATGGATTTCCTAAACGGTTCTTCAGAATTGACCGAAATTTGACTAGGCAATGTCAAATTAATAGACGAATGGCTGTCTGCCCCTAAAATTCCACGAATCGAAAAAAGTCGTGCGAATTATTAAAACGCACATTCATGGGTTTATGTTAATTAATTTTCATTTCTATCACTGTACCATCGACAAGGAACCCTCAATGATGCAGATATTATTGTTTGCAGGAGCGGCACATCAATAAATTGAAGGACAGGCAATGGGAGTATTACGATGAGCTTGCCAAATCCGCAAATGTACCCTCGTTCGCCCCAGTCATCAAGAAAATTTATGATCACGTAAACGAGATGCGTGAGAAGGACTTTACCTTGTACAAGAATTATCAGTACCGAATCATCGATAAGGATAATTTCGCTGTATCTTACTGTAAGCCTTGTTAGGGTCTACGGGAGCATATTAAATAAAATGTTTCGTAGACATAAGAAAAAATACACACGTCTATCACATGTGCTTGTCTTGCCGAAAATAATTAAATGGCACATTTGATAACTAACATCACTAAACGAATATTACCTTTGAGATATCATTGGGATCACCAATACAAATATTATCGGTCAATGTACTGCTGCAAAAATTGTTAAGAGTGAGTTTGAAATATGATAATCATTAAAGATCACTAGAATAACATCGTCTAGCAGGCGAAATTAAGATTTTGGCTTTTTTCTTGGAAAGAATAATAAAAGACATGGCAATTCTTTGTACAAGACAAACTCGTTTGACGTTTTAGGAACTTGACATGTTGGTTTACTTTTTGATATTGTTGTTACGATGACGGGCGTTGAACGATTAAAAACTGGATTTTTTTTTCAAAATCTTCGAGCGGTCTTACCTCTTAACTGTAATTATATCTACAATGTTGAAATCGTGTCCAAGATGTAAGGCTCGACTTTGATGAGCTTAGATTTCCTTGACTTTGCACTAAACCAGTTTCAATCGTTAATTTTGGTTATGTTCGGATTTACTGTATTTTCTGTGACATACCGTTTGGATATTCGCAAAACTAGTTTTCGAAAGAACTTAAAAGTCATAACAGAACTCTCCAGAGAATAACAAGTAAATAAAAAGCGATTAGTGATAATTGTAGAATTATAGTTATTTTGGGATACGAAGAATGTTCCTGAGGTCGTAACGAAAGAGCCAAAAATATTGCCGTTTGTATTTTTCTGATAAAACAGCTCGTACGATATGAAGCGGTATTTTTTTTTCAGAAATATGTATTATGTATATTGTTTCAATTTGTGTTGACAAATAAAAAATCATGTTTTATGTTCTCAAGTATCGCGAAAGAGTCTTATCGAGAAATCGTGAAATTTTACTAATTCGCGGTACGAAGGTGCCGGTGAGGCGAAAGTCTGAGTCGTTAGAGGCGCTGATGTTTGTCTCCTAGCAACGCGACGCCATATCGTTGCCAACGTATACGGAAGTTATGTGACAACAAAGAACCGTCGGTTTCGACAATCAATTTTGCAACACCTTTTAAATAAACAATGGAGGAACACGAAGAGAGTAATACTTCAACATCCCCTCCGAACGATAAGGATAAAGAAAAATTGGAGGAGACCCAAAATTACGATGTTGACTTGGAGATAAACGAGAATCAGATCGAGGACGGAATTTCGTCTGCGACTGTTTATCAGATTCGGCCTAGGCTACACGAAAAGTAAATCGGTTCCTTTTTTTAATTATCGAAAGAGAGACAATTATCAATACGAACCTTTATGGCTATTTCCTCGGATTTGCTTTCGCGCAAAATGTGACGTTCATAACTTTATGCAATTGGAAAGCTACAATTCGTAAAAAAATATCAATCTTCTATTATTCACTTCAGGTTCAAGCCATTGAGCGTCAAAGAAGTTATACATAATGTCTTGTTCGACCAATTATCAACCAAAACGTATAATTCTGAGGATGCCAGTGAGTGGAGCAAAGGCATAGCGGACACTATAAAGAATAAAGTTAAGGGTGAGTTAAGTAAGGTTAGTAAATAAGTTTAAGTAGAGCGTGCTCGTTTATGGGCCGTTAATGCAATCTAATACAATTTTGGACAGTTATTGAGCACTTTTATTCAAATAGACTAATTTACCTTCATTTCATTTCATTATCGTCGACTTCTTAATTGTCAAAGAGATAAAAAACCGCATTTGATTTTTGAACCCTTTAGACTTTAAGCTACGAAGCTTTGCAACAAAATATCTTTTTTCATAATTCAAAGCTTATGCAGACTTCTCAAGAATATCGCTATGATTTGCAGCTTACCAAGAATGTTAATGCCATTATTTGAAGAAGTTAATTCGTTTGTTTTTTCATTAGAATTGAAGTTCAAAAGGTACAAGTACATAGTGAATGTTGTACTTGGCGAACAAAAAGGAGCAGGTTTAAAAATGGGTACTCGATGTATCTGGGATGCTGAGGCCGACAGCTACGCGTATGATAATTTTGTAAATGTATGTAACTCGATAATATCTTGATATAAAATAGAACTCACAATTCTTTCGATTAGAATATATAATGATATTTTTCTGATTTCAGGATACAATCTTTTGCGTGGCTTCCGTTTACGCAGTATATTTTTATTGATTCTCGAAGGAGTAATTATATTTAACACCGAAATTTATGCTCGTTTACCACATTTGTTTCGATTCAAAAGAACGAATAGAATTCAACGTTTGCGTAAACCGTAGATGGAAGATTATCCATTCATTTTCATCTACGTGGTTTGCTTGCTTTAATGAGTCGGTTTATACGTCATAAACTTTCAAGTATTATGCATGTTAGTTTGGATTCTGACCAACGCTATGATTAAGTACTCTGTACATAATTAAATGTGTGTAAGTTATTCAGAATGTTGAAATAGAAATTATTGTCAAGTTCAAGCTTTGTGAAAAAAAAAAACAAAGGAACAACAGGTTTCCCAATCTATCGAGAGTGTGGCATAATACCTCGGTAACCCTTCAGATTACGATAAGTTTTCCTTTCAAATGTCGAAATCACAAAAAATGGAAGTTTTAGAAAGGCACGAGGAGTTGATAGAATCGAAACCGGAAGACATATCGATCGTTTGGAAAATCCTGCAGATATTTTTGTATTTCCTCAGCGCCATTAGTGGTTATGGAACATCGATATTATTTCACATTTTGTGGGTTAGCGAAATGTCAAATCGGGCTTCATCTATGTGTTTGTTTGGGGATAAAAAAGAAATTCCGTGCACTTCATAATCTATTGCACTTATGGCAGCATGACATCTTCGCGGAGAAGTGTCCACTCTGGGCTGACATGTATCCGCATATTCAAACGTATGACATGCCCCAAGAAGTTCCGGTTGAAGATTTTACTGAAACTGTACTATCGGATTGGCGACAAACCGTCAGCGTCAGCTTCAGATATTCGAGACCTTGCCATCTCTATCACTTAATCGCTCTATGTTCTTGTACATTTGGTATCGTTTGGATGACGCTGTTCACCATGTGTGGCAAAGGTGGTTACGATACAAGAATGTAAGTACTGAGACTTGTCAAAAAGTTTATCTTAGTGGCAGCCAATTAAGAACTATATTTTTTTCGACTTTAACATCTATTAGAAAATTAAAAATACAGGAATACGCCGTTTTTTATTTGTTTTGAACTGGTCAACAATTTTTTCACGAAACAAGTTGATTTGTATCACAGTGATTAAAATTAATATATATTTTGTGATCAACTACTTCAAAAAGTTGTTTGCTCGGTTGCATATTTAATTTTCAATATTGTTTTTTAAATAAAGATCTTTCATTTTTAGCCTTTTTTGCAGTTCTGCTGTAATTTCAGCAATATCGAGTGTCCAATGAAATTCCTGATTCCTCGATTGACTGAATCAACGATTGCAAATTATTGAACGATCGTTGTAATCTGAATGCATTGACAATTAATCTATAATACATTTTTTTTATCGTAACAGATTCGCAGCTCCGTGGACCGTTGTGCCACCAGCTATTATTTTCCAGGTTATCTTTACAATACTCGTGTTGGTCGCTGTTCATAACTTGGAAAAAGGTTATTCGAGTTTTATCGGCAGTCTTCAAGTGGTTACTTCCACGTTTAATGATACTCTGTTGGCCACTGTGAAACGGTGCGAAAATTTTCATTCTATCCATGAAACATAAACCTATGAAAACTCATTTTTTATCGTAAATATAAATAATTCAAGAAAGCTACATCCTCTACATTGATTCTCTAACTTTTGAATACAGCCCATGCGAATTTCTTCAAAATTATTTGGAGGCGTTTGGTCCACCAAATTACGATGTTTGCAGGACATACTCAGCTCTGCAGGTAATTTCTTATAAACTTATAGATATTCTAGAGATCAGTTTGGAATACATATACGTTGTTTAATTATTAATATTCTTTACTAGTAGATTCTTTCTTGGATAATGGCATGGAGTTGGATATTGGGTTTGGCAGCTTTGATTATCCGAATTGCCAGTGTTCGCGATTTCACGTTACTCACCGTTACACTTTACAAAGTTCAACCAGACGATACTGAGAGGAGCTCAAAAGATCAAACGAGCGCTACAAATATTGAAGTTGTAAGTTAAACGGAAATAAATTACGAGTCTACGTGATCAATATTTTACTGCCTTGGTAATGAATAAAATACTATTCGGTTTTGTAATTAGTTTTATAGCAATTAATACATATATCTTAAAACTCATCGTTCTCACTTCGACCATAAACGTGGATTATTTTTCAGGCGTAAAACCGTGATCGAGGTCTATCGAAGTCGGATCGTTTTCCACCAATTTCGTCACCTTTAACTTCAGCATATCTACGACCTGCATATCAGTTTCTATTTTTTTTAGTAACTTCGGCTTCATAAAGAAATGTGTCGCTTGATGCAACGACAATAAATTCTTTCTCAGATCGTCCATTCTTTTTCTGTCCTTCACAAGGGAAGTTCGTTCATTTTTCTGTATTTCCAAAGTCTCGTTTAACTCGCGTGACGCGATGTTTCTTTCGTGTATCCTATCGTCCACGGCCAACTTCATGTGACCCAAAATCTATCGTCAAATATTGCATTACACTTAACACGTTTGTAATGGAATACAAATTTGATAGCTGGCGGTGTAATATTTTTTAGTTGCGCGTGCAGGTCAGGAGAACTTAAAGTAGATTTTCAATAATCGTTGATAGACTAACGTATTTTCTCATATCTGATTTTATATGAATATTTTGAATATTTTAAAGTACATTTTTAAAAATAATCTTACCGTAATGTATCGAAGGCAATGATCTCTGAGCTTGCTCAACTCTTCGTCTTTTTCGTCGATTTTATCCGTCAATGAATTATGCACTATTTCTAGTTGCTCGTAATCCATGAGGGTATGACCTTCACCCATAATATCCAAACGATGGATTTTCGCGTTTAAAGTATTCAGACAATTCTTGAGCTTCAAATAAACGACTCTAATATTCGATAGCTGTTTAAGTTTTGATCTTTGTTTTTTTGTTAAAGTCGTAATTTTGTATGATCGTCGTGATTTGCCAATTTCATCATCGAGCAGGCTAGCACCGATCTCCAGTTCTCTATTAACAAATTTTTCAAACCCTTGATAAAATATTTGACTAAGTTTTTCATACGAATCGTTTAATCTTCCAGTCTGTTCTCCCAAATTGGCATTTCTCGTTTCATAATGGTTCTGCACAGTTATGAATTCTTCCAGAACATCCGCATACCTAAAGTGGTACAGGAATACGAAGAACATAAAATCCAAATTGAATAAATAGCAAATTTCAGTAAAAAAAAAAAACTTAAATTATGAATGCTACTTTTTAACGTAGTTTTATGACCTCTGATTCATGTATATCGCAGAATCATCATAGGTATTTTCGAAAGGCTTCACAGCCATCGTTTTATCCAAAATCTGGCAAATCTTCTTGCTAAGATACATGTTTCTAATTTTGAGTACTTCACGTTCGTCCAACAGGTCTCTGAAACTTCCAATCATCCTGAGTCTTCTTTCAAGAGTCGACGCAGTCTTATCCAGGAGATCAGTTCTCGTTCGCAACATTCCCTTTTTCTTCCTGCTGTATTCCGAAGGAAATTTCACAAGAAATTGTGAACTTTGAATATCGAGTCTGCCTGATATTTCGTTGTCTTCTAATTCTTCGGTAACTTCCATGATATCCCCAATCGTTGAATATTTCCTCGAGAATTTTCTTAGGCTACTGGGTGATGGAATATACGACAATTGTGTTTCCCATTCTGGCACAATTTCGTCTGTTTCTTTTTCTTCCTCTTCATCATCAGAAAGATATTCTTCTTCCATTCTTACATCATCGATCGAATGATAAAAATCTTTCGAACGATCGTCATCGTCAGATTTGGCGAGGGGTTCTTCTTTGGCAATATCATCATTGAATAAGACTGACGAACTTTGAAAGTCATCCCAAAGCCGTTGTAAATCCAATAGCTTCACTTCCGACAGATGGAATTGATTAAACTTTGGTTTTCCTGCGATAAAAATATTCACGTATATACATATTCGAGTCCCGAATTCTCTAATGCTGAAACGCCTTTTTCTCACGATCGCTGTTGATCAGGTCCAACGAATATTCGGATGCACTATCGGAACTATTCTCCTCATGACCTTGATATATGGACAGAATATATTTCGTATAGAAAAAGCACTTACGAGTTTATTAATTATTGATACATTACCCCCATCGATATCCTCCATTTTGTTGAAAACTTTACGAAATATATTATTCAAAAAACGCGTGTAGAAAAAAATTCTATCGAAAACTCAACCGACGATTCGGGCGTTAGGAAAACTGGATAATAAAACATGTAAATAAATCGAAAAAAAAAAAAAAAACAAAGAAAGGTGGCTCGCGATGGATTTATGTTGAAGTTGTCTTTAGACGTTGTGTCGATACGAGTGATATGAACAGAGACATATAAATAGTGTTACATTTGCCAGATTTATTTTCGTTTTACATCAATTTTATCTAATTTTGTGTATTGAACGTATTATCTCTCTCAGCGTACATTCCGTGTCAAATGTATGTATAGTTTGTACGATAATTTTTTCAAGATATAGAATAATCCCGTTCTGGCATGTACGTACAAACCAAAAAAAAAAACATTTCATCGACCAATGAGGTTTAATGATTAATTTTCGATGTGATATTTTAATGAGAAAATCGTGTAGCCATCGTAGCCGGACGATGGACGTTCCTCCCTCTGAGTACCAAATTTTGGCAAGGTGAATTGTGCGTATCTTCTATTGGCTCGTCGTCCGCAGCTCTGACTTGCGTAAGGAACATTCTTCTTGGATTCTTCGATAGGTTGAGATACGAGCCGTGAAGCAACAAGTACGAGAACATGACGAGGTCGCCTTTCTTCGCCGTTACCGGAGATGCACCGGAGATTGGATATTTTTGAGGGTCGACGTAATGATATTGCTCACCCTTTTCGTCCGACACACCGTGATCCTCGAGTGGACCTAGCTTGTGACTACCGGGATAAACGGCTAGGCCACCGTTTTCCGGAGTTGTGTCGTCGAGGTGCAGAAATATCGCTAGCATCGTGTGATTCTTGTACGGAAAGTAATGATAGTCCTGATGCATCAAGTAGGGGGCTCCTTTCTCGGGTGGCTTTATATGGGCCTTGGTATGATGCAGAAGTATGTCTTTCGTTTCCATAATGTCTTCCAAAGCGTCCAGTAACCTTGGGTTCATTATCATTCTCGTAAAAACTGCGCTGTGCATCTGAAGATTGTGGATCGATTTCACCTAAGAGAATGAAAAAAAAGCTCTTTTAATATTTAGTACGCATACAAAGAATATACATATTTAAATGTGGATCTTCGAAGTATTTTTTTCGGATGTGAACAATTTGTGGGGAAAGATATACAAGAATAGCTTTTCCAATTGGATTGCCAAGACGAAGAGGATTTTTTGTTTTCATCTCATTTCGTATCATCATGGCATATGATACGAAATATACTTCTGATTTAATTGAATTTCAATTCAATTTGAATTTAAATTTTTCAGATACACGTTCACCGTCAGGATTTTAAATAAATTCCATTGGAAATCCGCCATATCGCATTATGCCTATGCATTCGTTCAAATTTCTGAAAAGATGTGATTATAGATATGACTCGAAGACTTTTGCTTTTCTGTCTGATCGTTGCTCACCGTATAGTCAACACTTCCGGCAGCTTTCCTCATGTCATTGCCCACCCACGCAGCCTCCAATCCTCCCAAATTTTCTCGTCGTTTTCTCTCGAACAGCTCATCGTAAGCGTCCGATATTTCACTTAATTCCTTTTCCGAGAACACGTTGGAAAGTTTGATGTATCCGTTATCCTTCCAAAATTTCTGTTGCTCACGGGTCAAAAATTTCAATCCACTCATGTTGAAAGCTCGCGCGATTCGAGGCGACACAATGCTTAATCTGACTTTTCCGTACTTGCATGATTCGCATAAATACTCGTGTCCCCACTACATCAGGAATTACGACGATATACGAAAAATATGCGAATCACTAGCCTTGTCAATTATTATGCAAGACATAAAGCAACGATAAGTGCCGATAGGTGTAAGTTCAAATATTGTTTATACTCATTGAAAGATCGCATAATCCAATAATGACAAACAACTTATCGTCTCAAAAGATGATACGAAGAATAAAATTCCGGGGTCAGTGTTGTTCCTGTACGGTAATGAAAGTACCCTCGTATGTATGCGTGTAAAATATCAGAGGTCAAGGTTAAACTCAGCTTCCAATGCACTGGATACTGAAGATTGTCATAGCGACCAGTCTGAAAAGTTTCATTATCCATACGCGAATGCATGCAAACGTTGAAGAAACCAAATTGCGAAACTTTCAATTATATTTTCCTCAATATTTATTTTTTACGAAATCGAAGTTGTCGTCGCGTTAGATCGACTGTACAACGTTTATACTCGTTAAAGGATACATCAAATTCAAGTTTGATCTTATATCAGTCTTTGTATTCTTTCAGTTGTTTTGTACATTAAATATCAATTGATATTGAATGAGTTCTTCGTCTCACGATTTATAAAATGAATGAATGTATAAAAAAATGTACGGTAAAATCCTTTGACGCGTAATCACGAAACATAACAACAGATAAAGATCTCTCATTCTTCAAGATAATTCTAAGTCAGATTGGGACAAAAGCACACAATTATATATGTAAAGAAAAACAAAGGTATATGATCGATGGACACACAATATTAAGAGAGATTGCTGTATCTAGCGATCCGTTCACAAAACGGCTTAAATTCGTACGTACAATGGCTTCAACAACACACTTATGTTCCGTATGTGATTGTTCTAGTTTCAAATTTGCTTGTCATCTGGAAAACTTGAAGCCTTTTATCACTTCCCGCGATTGATACCACAAATATGGAGAAGTACTTGTATTTGTGCTACTACGATAATCATCACGAACCTCGCTTTCTAAAATTTTCTCTGCACCGCTAAGTGGAATATCGTGATACACTTTTACAGAATCTTTACACCCGCACCTTACAACGCTTGAGAAATTTTGACAAAACTTAATAGAAAAGGTTTTTGCTATTTGACTAGGCGGAATATATTGCGGTTTAGGGAGGAAAAAGTCAGACGTTGGTTTACTGTCGCTCTTCCGAAGCAATACAAACGTATTAGTGATACCCAGAGGTACGGTCATTGCTTCTTGGAACTCTTGACAATCAAGGATCGATCTGCGAAGTAAACCATATTTAAAATGTTAAAATGTGGAGAAAGCATTAAGGAGATACGAAACCAAATTAAATGCAGAGTTTATCGTTCCATGCTCTTTATTCTGTATTACTCTATTTGCGGCTTATTTTATTTTAAGTAATAATGTATTATGTACATTCATCAATACAATACGTTTCCTCTCGGAGAATCTTTATTTTTTGTAGGAAATATGTTTCAATGAGCACGATAAGAAGTAATTAGTGCAGACTACAAATAATCCCATTTATATTACTTTCTTCGTAGTATAATGTTAGGAACTGCGTCAAGCATGTCCATCATGGATTTGCGTTTCCATCATGGAAGTAACATATAATAATTTAAGATGGCAAAACTCTACCTCATGAGACTCAGGAGCGGTTTCCTTGAGGAATGATAATACTCCATATGATTTTGACTGCTGAATATTTCATCCGGCAATTCTACTCTGATGCAAAATTTAGGCGACGAAGCTGTAGCTCCAGTGATAACGGTGACTTCCCGAACGTCGCAGCTATTAGCAAGAAGCTCGGAGGTTATATTTTCGGATATATTTTTCAACGAATTGAGTAACGTCTTAGTTGTGTTGGAATTTCTGTCTGTTGGTTTCAGTCTTGGCTGCAATTGTGCCAGGGTGTCGTACGACAACGGTATCTGTTGTTTCTGATGCAGTATATACTTTATCAGTTCCATTATGAGTTTCGTGCACGAATCACTGGTCAAAGGTTCGTCTAAAGGGACGTTGATGCAAGTGTCTTGAGATCTTTTCTTTGCGATCATTTTTAATACGAAAGCGACTTTATAGTGATTAAATACAATTCCACCAAACACGTAGGACTTTTCTAAGCTCCACAGAAAACGGTCAAATCATTTGCACACGTGTAATTTACGCCGATCATGGAACAATTCTTCAGTGAAGACGCCGACCACTGTATTCTTTTATTTGGTCGGATGGAAAGTCAGCATGTAACGTTTAATTGTTCGATGTATATTTTGGTAACAGTGGTTATGTTATTTTGGATAAATTGTAAATCACAGCGGGTGTAAATATTCTGAAGCGTTAAGGCGAACTTTCATTATTTTTCCTGAAACTTCGTTCCCAAGACGGCGCCATTACAGATGCCACTACCGGTATTCCAGCTAGTTTCTACCAAGGAAGTCAGTCGTACATAGAAGGTCAGTTCTTATGGGCGGCTTGAAGACAAATATTCTGCGACCCAAACTGCCGCCTGGCGGCGTCACGAGCGACCAGCTGTTCTGGAGGACCGCCGCAACGTTAGCGCCCCTGCCACTTTGAGTAATCGGCTTTTTTTACGAATCGTTGATATAAGAGATACAGGATGTCCCACGATCGAACGTCATCCGTGAAATTGAGGGTTGGGGGTGAAATTCTGAGTCGATTGATACAAGCATGTACGGTTCCCGGATCAACTCCTGAATTATTATTAATACTTCGAATATAATCGTAATTTCGGCGAAAACACTGTCGAAAGCACCTTTTTAGAAGTTTTTTATGATTTTTTCATGGAAATTTTTGGTTTTGGGGGAAATTAATGGCAGATTTGTGTTTAGGGGACAAAATTACATCGAAATGGACTAATAAAAAAAATATTAAAAATCAAAATTTTTTTCGATTTTTGGGCAAAATAAGTTTTTTTACTAAAGCATCGATAACTTTTTTTCCTTTAGAGTTTGGGAGTCCACTTTGTGCTCAATCTCTTCGTTATGATTTTCTCTTCAAAATGCTTTTTTAATCATTAAAATTCGATGATTTTTCGATTTTTGGCAGAATTTTAAAGTTGGACCAGCGATTTTTGCAAATTTTTCCATACATACCCCTTTGCCTCTTTTTTTGCGATTTTTCAAGTGGACTTTCCGGGAAAACTATTAAAGATATCGATACGAATCCAACGCCGTTATCTAAGTTAGGCAAAAACCTTTTCCAAACACCCCCATTGAACCTCCATAGCACGTAAGGAGCTCACTCTACGACCTTTTGAAATCTCGTGATTTTC
>JAPYZI010001143.1:0-35742 GCA_030523105.1 Ophioninae sp. A BG-2022a | reverse complement strand
GCCAAAAATCGAAAAATCATCGGATATTAATGATTAAAAAACCATTTTAAAGATAAAATCATAACGAAGAGATTGAGCCCAGAGTGGAGTGCCAAATCCAAAAGGAAAAAAAGTTATCGATGATTGAGTGAAAAAACTTTTTTCGCCGAAAAATCGAAAAAATTTTTGGATTTTTAATATTTTTTTTACTGGTCCATTTCGATGTAATTTTGTCCCCTGAACACAAATATACCATTCATTTTTCCCAAAAACCAAAATATCCATTAAATATCATGAAAAACTTATAAAAACACGGTTTTTTTGCTGTGCGCAGTCCAATCGACGAAAGTTTGATGCTATTCGTAATCAGCTACGAGGGCACATCAACGAAAAGTTAAGGAAAAAGCGTTTTGTTTTTTTTTATTAAACTATGATCGATGCGACATGAATGGATTCTGCTATCGAACGTCACTTCCGGCACTCCGTATGTCCCCGAATGCGCATTTGCACGTATATACGCGACAGATTCTCGATTCTGCCAGGGGACGAGTGAAAGGTGGCGGGGGGGAGTTGGCGTGCTGAATGGGAGTGAACCTTGTCAGTTTCCTCGGAGTGTTTCAGCTCGCTCCACTTCCGATCGTTTATTTAACGCCGACAATCATGCGCCAGATAAGATACGTCTTGGAGTACTCGTTGCGGTACGTCACACGGGGACGTCTCGCGAGACCGCAATGTCGCACGCGAAACCGAAGCCTGCACGAGCTTCGTTGGCTCACGTGCCAGCGTTGTACAGATACAAGGGCCGTTACTCCTCAGACCAATCGGACCTACTCAATTCTCCAGAATGTACCGTCTTTCTTTTTTTTTTTATCGGATTCCACTCTAATGTGCACTCGACGCGAAACGTGCACGATGAATTCGGAAATTCCTTGAGCGTTCCGTGAAGTTATGTCGAACGTTGATTCGGCTCGAGTTTATTCACGTGACGGAAATAGGCATTTTTTATTCCCTTTTTAAGCAATGTTGAACCGTTGAATAATATTTGTTAACAACGTAATATCGTTGTGAATATGTGAACAAATCTTTTTATATTTATATATTATATACATTTAATATCAATATTATATATTTAAATAAACAATATTATTACCCGTAATAGTAATAATAGTAATAACGTAATTGACCAGTAACCTAATAATAATAATAGTAACAACAATGCTTTCGTAACAACAACAACAATAATAATAATACTGAAACTACTAGGCCCTAATTGGCGCACCAATTTCCCTAAGCCTAGGAGACTGCAACGAGTGGCAGTCGCAGAGCGATTTTAGTTTTTCGAGATTTTTTTACTAGGCGACACCCACAAGCTGGTGTCGGAGTCCTCCAGTTCCGGCCGCGTAATATTGTTCCGGTCTAGATTGAGACCAAGCCTAAGCCCCGGGGCTAGGTGGACGTTTCCCAGTCCTAGCTGACGAAGTGCCGTCCTTGAAACGATATCATTAAAAAAAGAAACTGGTAATAATAATAATAATATAACAATATTGATAGAACCGTCGCTGGTGGCTGGGCGGTCGAAGTGTGGCTTTGGTGATCACTGAAGTTAAGCACCATGGGTAGCATCGAGGCGAGGCTGATACCGCGCGGACCAATCAGGAAGCAGTCAATACAAAAATAATAATAATAATATTGATAATAATATTAATATATTTTCGTAGTTTCAAACTTTTAAAATCGAACAAACACTCGTCACGACTCTTATTCGTCTGGAAATGAAATCTTGAAAATACAAACACGCGCGACGATGAAAGAAAAAAAATGTCGTTGAATTCCGACGATGAAAATTCGACGCGATTATTTATACGAGCTTCTGTTCCATTTGACAATTGAAATCTTTAGCTTGTTCGAACAACCGTTGAAGTGGATAATTTTGGTGGTATATCATTCGATATTGATAAAACTCGCGGACTGTACGACCGCAATTGAGTTATTTCCGGGACAATGCGTCGGATCAACATCGGTCCGTCGTTAGTCGTCACAATGCGAGACTGCACGCGAAGAGGCGGTATGCTCGCTAAATTTTCAGTATACCGTTGACGACACGCGTTTCGCTCTGTTTTCGTAACGAAGTACCATTGACACGCGACCAATCTCGCGCCCACCGCGCTCTTCGAGCGTGCTCCGTTTTCATGTTTTTCACTGTAGTAACAGGTGAAAAGATAACAACTCGTCGAGAATGTTTGCACGCGTACGCGGAGAGTCTCACCCTCGATTCGGAGCCCTTTAGCGTTATCTATTATTTTCATGTTTTTCGAGATTAAAAATTATCGTCGAATAACAGCTGTTATGAGCAGCCTGTTCTCGAATGTAGGTTGTTCACAACCGCGTTCACAAATAATTCATTTTTTGTTGAAGTTTGTTGAAAACAGTTGAATTTATGCTCGAAAGATCAATTTGCAATGCCATTATAGTGGGAAAAAATATTTATAATTAATGCAGAATTCTCGAGGCGGGAATGTGATTTTAACATTTTTTAAAGATTTTTAATTTTTTTTTGTGCACAAGTTTCATAATACCCAAACTTTTAAAAAGCAACGTTTAAGTTTTTCATTCATTGTTGTTATTATTGCATGGACCGTCGGACTAAAAGTTGGTCCAAAATAAGGGGAAGCGTGAATTTTTTTAATTAAAATTATATCGTACATGATTAGCCTTAAAGATAGTTAATTTAATAATATTTTAACACTTAGAAGCGTTTATTTTTCACTTTCAATACCAATTGAGAAAAAGTATTTATCCCGGAACTTATTTTTCTGTTTTGGTTTGTAAAAATAATTTGTTGTTATTAATTGTTGCTGTTAATATTGAGAATCAAAATTAATATTATCATATATATGAATAGTAGCGGAAAATGAATTTTTCCCTTGATAATTTTCGGGTGAAATACAAACTGACAAATAAATTTGCACAAAGGACATTTTTGAATAACGTATCGTACATTGTTAATTCTGGGACGAGAATTTCCAGTAATTTCACTACCCAATTGAATTATTGCAAAATTTATATCTTTCCACTATGCGTACCAACGTCCCAACAAAATTGGAGCGATTTCGAACGGGCGAAGCATTCTCGACTCTTTCATTTCCTAGAATTACACACGATTGATGATACGCATTTTTTTTTTTTGGTCTTCCCCTTCACGTTGGGATCGCTACAAAAGTTCCCGAAATACAAATAGAATTTTGATTAAACAGGCGAATAACTCGGAATCGAATCAAGCTTCGATTGAGCCCGGATTTAATTGTCATATGCACGGTGATGCATTTTGTTCGAACGGTAACTGCGAATCGAACTCTCAAACGTCGTCACGTTTTCGAGTTGGCTTCGCCTTTTTTCTTTTTTCGTTTTCTGTTAACAGCTTTCGAGTGCAAATAACGACCATAATGCGTACACCCGTTGGGTCTAATTTTTTGTAGCTCGCTCGTTTTTCGTACATGTGTGTGCGGGAGGACTTTTTTATCTTTCCCCTTCTCTTCTCTCTCACTCTCCTCCCTCTCTTTTTCTCTACCTTGTCCGCCCGAGAATTCGCGGCACGGAGATTGCAGCACGATCGAGTGCACTCGAGCGAGTGTCGGGTCGATTTAACGAAGAAGCTTTCTTACTCGCTCTATTACCGAGAGAGCGAGGCGGAGAGAGAGAGAGTGAGAAAGAAAGAGAGGGCGAGGCGGGGAGACAAGCACCTATTCATCGACAATTCGCGTTTGCTACCTTTCTCACTTTCTAACACCCTTAACTATGTTTCCCAACGTCTTTTTGACTCTGTGCTTACCGATATCCCCGTCGCATCTTTGATATACAGGGTGCTCAAAAAAGTGAGGTCTTTGATGCCCATTTAAATATTCACGATCTACCGCAGTTCTTTGTTCCATTTCGTGAAAGCAAGCGTTTGTTTTTCCCTTCCGGCTCATCCACGATATTACTTGTATCACATTTAGGAACTTAAGCTTTCGATGTCAAGTGGATAGTCAAGAGCTATATACATCACTAACTCTAATGTCGATGCTTCAAATTTAAATAAGGAAAATTAATATAAGGAAAATTTCATTCATTCAAGTATTAAATAATCAGGAAAATTTGGATAACTCGGAAAATTGATTAGATCGAAAAATATTTATGCGAGGCTCGACGAGACGCGAATGCTGTTGTAAAACTCTGAGAGAAGTGTAGAAGTGTGCACAGAAGATAAATAATAATTAAACACTGGTGCTACAGAGAAATTAGACAAGGAAATAGGAAAATCGAAAGAAGATTACAAAATTAAATGAAAATTGTAAAATGTTGAGAATATAAAAAATGTAAAGAATAGAAAAATATTAACAATATATATGTATATATTTATAAATATTAATAATATATAAATATTAAAAATATAATTATTCACGTATATTTCAAAAAAGTCAAAGATCCTTACGACAAAAAAAAACAGATTTCCCTTTTTTCCGTTGGAACTTCACTTTTCACCCTGTAGATAGGAATTCAAGTTTATAGCACCGGTGTGTGTACCTATAAGAATTTCTCGCCACCTTGCTAATTGTTCGCTTTTTGTGTGCACGTGTAGGTTGAACCATCTACTTACAATTTTACTCTTCGGCGGTTCTTCGAACGGCGCGTTGTAGTAAAACTAATATTATTATATTAAGTTTGTTTGGGTTGCAAACCCGTGCAAACGCCGTACCGCCGGAGAAATAAAAATGTTCACCATATAACGAACTTTTTTTGAACTATCTCGTTATCACATCACTTCGATCATTGTAAGTACCATGACTCAATGAACGAGCCTTACTAGAGAGAGAGAGAGAGGGAGAGAAAGAAAGAGAGGGCCCGGGGTAATACGGAAAGAAAATCAAGGTTCATGCAAGAGGAACAAGGGTCGATCAATAATTGTATCAGGAACAAATGGGCTGGATAGACGGTCGGACAAAAAGGTACTTAAAAATGGGTGAATGGCGAATTTACAAATCTAGGCCACGTGATTAGATGTTGAACCTTGCAATTATCTGATTCAATAATATATTAATACTTTGAAACGTCAAGTATCGACTTTCAATAATCACTGAAATTAAATTTGCCGATATTGGTACACGCTTGACTGAGATTTGAAAATTCAATTAATACGTTCAGACTATCCCATTATTATGAATAATTATTTTCAAAAAGTCAATATTCGTAATATATTGATTTTCATTAATCGTTTGAATAAATCTTTCAGTATTTAAATTAACTGACTGCTAAACCGACTGCTAGTTCAGTTTAATTTATTTTGCATGTGTCGACGTCTGCAAAAGCTATTTCCCCTTAACCTACCGTGTTAAATTCACACGTTTATAGCTACTAAATTATTTAGTGAAAAATTGATAAATAATTCATGTATTATTCTATCAACAATTATAATTCGTCGAATTTTCAAGTATATGAACAATTTTGAAATGCATATCCTTCAGTTGGTCTTTCGATGGCTCCGAATAAATTTAGGGCTGCCAAAAATTTGCCACTCGCGATATTTTCAAATTTTAGACTTTTAAGTTTTTTAATCGGAAACATCGAGTCAGTCGTTATAAAGTCAGAATTTTTTGCATGTACATCGTCGTTATTGAATTTCGGATGCTACGATGCGGAAGATTCAAGGGAGGACAAAATTGTCGCTGGCTCTTATCACTTTTCTTTCACGATGAAATTTCTTGGGAGCCTTCATCAGCGACCCCTTTCGCTGCTTCTGGAATTTACGATATTAACGATAAACTGGGTAATTAAATAATAAAAATGTTCACTGTTGCATATTTTTGACATTCTCGTATAAAATATAAATAAACGCTATTTCATCAAAAATTCGATAAATGTTTCTCAAAAAATGGAATCCGTCTCTCGAGGAGGTTGCGTTAAAACGTGGATATCTTTTTTCCATAGTTCTCTCGTAGCTTGTAAAACGGGGGATTTATTCCGCTCGTGCGAGCGACGCGAAAGATTTCGTGCAGTTTTTGCAATGCTTTTGAACGTGGTTGCACGGTAAATTGGGAACGAGAGTTAAATGAATAAAAACCGGGCTCGAGCAGAGAGAAGGAGAACGCAATGAGGAACGAAAGACGGAAAGGGAGACAAAAAAAGCAATTGGGAACTCTTCTTCCTCTTCCCTGGAGGGCAAGTCTCGTTAGCTGCAACGAGAGCCTGCAAAAACCCACACGCGCTCGGTTATCCCTGATAAGCACGCATCCTGCATAAGACTTGTGAAATGTTTTCCCTCGTATCCTCGCCCTTTCATCGATTGCCCTGAAAACCAGTATTTAAATAGTACCATATTTTTTTCTTTATTAGCGATGATAATGATAAATCTACAATTGAAAGCACCAAACAATGGAATCGAAAAATACACCGGAAAGTAAACAATTTGATTATCGTGAATTGCAATTCGAAAAAAATGCAATCTTTTTTCATTGATTGAACGTATCAACCGTATCATTATTTTATGTAATTCAAAGGACATTTTTTATTTATTTGAATGTATGACGTTGAAGTTTGCATTATTGATACGCAATGATTTTTCGTTTGTTCATTTTTAATTTCTTTATTTCAAATATTATTTTTACTTTTTTTTTTTTAATTACGTCGTTTATGTTCAATAAAAATCCGAGTAAACGATCGAACGATTTTCACAACAAAGTTGGTAAAAAAATTACGGAATTAAAAAAATTCAGTTTCATTGCATTCGAAGGGTGCAAACTTCAACCCCGTTTCCAAATTAATTGTCGCCAAAGTTACTCTTGATTAATTATATCTTTATTTCTGCTTGTTTCAGGTGAGTTTCCTTCATTGTTCATTGCAAGATTCGGATTTTATCGTTACGTAAGTGTAATTAACAATTGTTCGCACAATTTATTGCATATATAAATGTTAGGAAATTTGTATTTTCCACCCTAGAATAAAGATTGCTAGAACCTCCGCGAAGCTTCTTGACAAAGGAGTGGCATCTGGCAACCAATTCCAAAAATTCCCTGCTGTATTTGCCCTTTCGTCCACTGGATCCCCCTCGAAGATTTTTGCCCCGCCTGCCATTTACGACCAGCAAAGGGAAACTATTTCCATTGAGATGGGAAATGGAAAACCGCCCCAAAACATAGCAATTTCGGCTTCCCTTCGTACTTCGTACATACATAGATATGTACATGTATTACGAAGGGATGATGATGAATAACGTGGCACAACTTTTGGATCGAAGTACCTAAAAATACAATTGGACAGAAAAACGACAAAGGGTGACGAGTTTTTTGAAAATGTTTTTTTTTTAGTTTAACATTTCATTTATCTTGGTGTCCTTTGATCGTCAATGATATATAAAACGAGTAGTTTTCGTTATAACTTAGATTTTTCTACAAGTGAAAAACAAATTCCTGATTGATCGACGGACTGATTGACTAACTCATCAACGTCCACTCTAATTTCTAAAGAAATAGAGGGTGTATAGAAATTCACTATTCTAAAAGCTAGATCCTTGGAAATTCGTAAACAGACCTTTTGGTTGAAAATGAAAAGTGCGACGTTTCAGCTTTTTTGAAAAATGAATCCTTAAGAGGATACAATCCGAAGTGCCATTTTCTACAAAAGTCCCATCATTAAAAAAAATAATAAAACCATAAAATTGTTGTTCAGTTTATTTCCCCTAAAATTCGTTAAAACTAGAATTTCACCCATTAGTGATGATTGGTCGTTTTTTATAGCTTGCACATTAATAGTAAATGAATATTTTTTCAATTTATTGAAAGTTTCTTTTGTTTACTGCTTACAGAAAAATAGAACCCAAACAAACCCGATCAAAATGGTATTCCATCTTACACCTTTCTTTCCTCTAGTGTGAAGAACAGGTTAAAAAATAATATTAACTCATAATAATAATAATAATAATAATAATAATAATAATAAACTATCTTGAAAATGGTTTCCATCGCAAACTGAGAAAGTGCGTTGCCCGGAGCATTTAAATCGTAGTTCGTTGTCCTTCTATTCGTTAAAAAAACCTCTCAGGGTACCGTCTGGCGCAGGCTAGCTTTCAAAGACGAGAGACAGCAACGGATAAGGCATTTCCTTTCTCTCGGAAAATTCGCCCCGTAGCTCATATCGATTCGGACGCTGCGTTTTTATACGTCCCCACTTTCTTTATGCTAACGCACATGTGTGCGAGCGTGGGTCCACACGTAAAGTGAACTTTCGCTCTCGTATCCCATCGCTCCCTTTGCGTCCTCGTTAAGTTTCTCAATGCCGGCGAGGCGACGGTGTAGCAGCTGCGACATTTACCCCGAGCACAATCAAGAGGGAGAGGGGGGGGGGATAACGTCAAAATGATCCTCCGACAGTCAATTGCCGGGTCAATAGCCTCGTCGAGAAACGATTTTATGAATTTTTTTATATCTTTTTTCTTGTTTGTGCACTCATTTTTTTTTCTTTTTTTTATACGTGATTTTGTTCATCTCGTTCATTTGTCATTTGTATCAATTTAAGCTCGGATCAAATCGTCGAGACTGCGAACGGGAATAATAACAATTGCGCGATGAAAGCGGGTGACCGCTCGATCGAGTATTGCCAATTGCTGGACGCAATAAATTTATAATGGAACGGAAAGGATTATTTTGATGAGGGCGATCTCGGTTTCGATCTCTTTGTCTGTCTCGCTCTCTCTCTCTCTCTCTCTCTCTATCGATCTCTTTCTTCTCTCTCCCTCTCTCTCTCTCTTTGTTTCTCCTTCGCTCTTGTCAATGAAAAATCAGTGAACCTTTTCGCAAGATTACGTCAAGATTTTTCATTCCGAAAAAATATTTTGTTTTTCGTTTTGTTATTCGAACTTAATAGACTCTATGTTTTGTTGATGTGTCGTAGAATTTTCCAAGAATTTCTCGCAAAAGTAAATTTATTGGCAAATTTCTTAACGACATGATGATTAAGCAATCACATTTTTGGTTATTTCCAATGATAATGAAATCTAAAAATCTGCTCGTTTATTCAGACGAAAAAATGGTTATTTCCATGATGCAGTAAACAACAATGTGACTAGGCGTGAATGAGACCTGGCGTAGATATAATCGTTCGCTGCAAAAATCTCGTTTTCACACTTCCATGAATTATCACGATATTCACTTTTGCATCGTTGGGGCCCAATGGCTGTGTCATTTTTTTCGCCCCTTTTTTTTTGGCAAATCCGCGCTACCGTTATCAGCCGGAAATGGTCTCTCGTCACGAGAGTTCCGATTAATATTCAATTTTCATTATTGCAATCCCGTTTTGCTATCAAGTTTCTGTAAATACGAGCAAATCTCAATTATTTACCGTCCTAGGTGTTTACCGCCATTAGGTTGCACACGCGGTAATTGCGAGGACGTTATTCAAATTGTTGATGCAACGCGAATCCCGTCATAGGTGTGTTTGCGACGATCCAATTCCGGCACAAGTTGCCAAGCGAGCCTTTACCACCGGATCCATCAACAGTTTTATTAATTTTGGATTTATCATTCAAGGTATAGCCGAACGACGCGAATTATTAATCCCATGGAAACGTTCTCTATTAGCAAATGGAACTGCTCATTTGTATATTGCTCTCGAGTCTCTCGTACGATTCCCACATGTACGAAAATCCACGAAATCGTTACTAAACCGAAATATAAATGTCCAAATTCATCCAGGTGCATTAGGCCGCGATTCATGAACAAGTTTACTGGCTGAAAACACTTATCCAATGTTTAAGGCGAGGTTATCGTTCTGCGATTAAAAAAAGCACGAACTTCGGCAATTTTTTTTAAATGTGAGATTAATACTTTTGGAAATGAGTTTCGAAAACGAATCGATGGAATTTCATAGTCTAAATTGGCGAATAATATTTCCATTAATTCAAGTGAATTCCATTGGATTCCAACGATGCAATATTCAACCCAACAATTTCACCATATTTAATCAGTGATTGTTTTTTTTTTTTTCATTATTTCCAATTGCATTCAAAGTGAATGACTTTTCACCTTTGATTACAATTGCGAATAATTTCTGTACCTTCTCGTCGATCTGCAAAGCAAGCTTGATACCGTTCATCGCTAGTTCTCTTCTCCATCATCCCTTTCCATGCTTTGATTTTCCTTGGTCCGGATTCTGTGACACGAAAAGTATCGCGTCACAGTACCGAAGAGCCTCGAAACGCACAGTGGTCCAGTTTGCCTCTGTGTTTTCCGTTCTTTCCACTGTTCTTTTTTCGTTGTACGTTGTCTCTCGGTCTGTATACGTATAGACATACGAACAACATGTCTCTGAGGATGCGCTTTGGATAAGTGGAGCAGGAAAGTTCGTGGCAAAGTATCAAGGGCGTCGTCTGTGGTTACGCGAGGGCTTGGCAAAGAGAACGCGCCTCGTCAAAGGCCCCAAAGAATCCGGGGAACAAAAATCATTTTTTTCCCTAGCCTATTCCATTCGGTCGTTCAAATCTCTCCTCGTCGTCCTCCTCGTTCACGCGATAGCCTTTCATTATTTTCGACGGACAAATAAACGAGCGTATAAAATTCGTGAAAATTTGGAACTGTCAATGAAATAAGGAATTTTACTTCACCTTTTTCTCTGATACGTTACTATTTGATGTATTAGTTTATTCATGACTTTTTTGCGACAACCCCATATTGGTGATTTTATTATTTCATTTCACATTTTATTCCCAACCATGTCGGTTCAAACGAAATCGAGAAAGTCCAGAAAAACCAGAAATATTCTGGGCTTTTTCACACTGTTGCCAATAACGTTTCCTTTTGGGGTTTGAAAAAATGTTAATTAACCTGACACACGTAAAAAGTCGAGTACATGAAACCAAAGAATTACGAATGTGACACGATCAAGGACAAAAATAAAATGAGTTGATCGAGCACGATGATCAATCAAAATGTAGACTTGAATTTAAATATATATACACATGTATATATGGAAGTGTTTATGTATCGTGTTGCCTTCTACTCTGGATGAAATCCGAAAATTGCCTTGACCGTGCTTTTCACGTAAAAACAAGCTCCACTTCTCATCGCTCTTTTATATACAGCGTGTATCCTGGAGCGAGTGGCCCAAAATAAAATACGGATTGGGCAGTCATATTGCCTCTTCGAAAATATCCATATTGCTTTTTCGGAGACAGGCTCGAGCATTTATATTTTTTGTTAAGGAACAATATAAGAAAAAAAAAGGAAAACCAAAATGAAAGAACAAGAGAATCTCAACACTCTAACGGTAGATGATCTTACTATCCGGTGCTCTCACTATTCAAGCTTTATTATACGAAATTTGAAAACTCTACGTGGATTCTCTTCGCAATGTCGATAAATTCAAATAAAAATGTAAAATTTCATAAAATTGTTAAAACAATCCGAAAGTCTGTACATATTTTTCTCGAATATCCATGTCGACCCTTCACATCTCACAAAACGGGGGAACGTCTTCAATCTTTCCTGTCTCTCTTTTCGCCTCTTCCCGTCTTGAAAGCTCGCCACGTTCCATTAACCGAAACTAGGGAATTTGGCAAACTTCCTTGCCTCTTAGCTTATCAATTATTTCTTTCCTCGCTCACGTAAATAAAGAATCACTTAATTATTCGTACACACGAATAATGCAGCGACGAAAAGTCAAAGGCAAAAGGAAAATAATGGGAGTGCGGGGAAGAAAAATACAGAGGCAACGGAAAAAAAATGAAATTGTGGAAATACAAGTTCGTTATAGGAGCGAGTCTCTCGGTGGTCCATTAACGTCGTGGAGTTAACGAACGAGCTCTCGTAATAATGCATGATGTATCGCAACCGCGCAGCGAATCGATCGTAAAAATGCGGGTGGGTGTGCGTTCCCAGACCAGTACGTATCTTCGACGCCAAATGATGTGGATACAGCGATCGGAGAATATATAGAAGCCCAGAAAAAAAATATATTCCGCTCACAGGGATGCATCTGTGAAGAGTCAATTATGTATGTCCGATGTGTGCGAAGGTAAAGTCTGGAAAGCGAATTAAATCCGTGCATCATGAAAGCTGGCAGTTTCTATAATAAAAAAAAAAAACAACGTGAAATTATCATTGAAAGTGTTAGAATCATTTCGACAAATATAACCGACTCGAATGGACCCCAATTTTTATTCATTTCTAGCTGAATGATGTTTTTGTTTTTTCTTTGACATTTACGATAAAAGGTTACGACGTTTACGTGGACGAAACGGATTTACGAAGTCTGGTTCAAAAATCGATCCGTTTTCAAAATTCTTGAAGTCGACACTCAATCGATACGGAGTTTCGTTGAATTTGACTTTTTCGTTGGACAACCACTGACGAACAATGAAGTTGTTATTTTGCTGATCAGTCTCATCTAAGATGAAAAAAAGTGCTTTAGGAATAATAATGAATCTTTCGTACTAGATACTCATTTGAAAATTCGTATAATTGGTTTTCTATAGCTGGTCATTAAAATAGCGTTACAGATTTTTGAAACGATAATCTTCCGAAAATTGGGCGGGTTTTAAGAGAAATGGAAATATAAAAAAAAAAAAATCTTCGTAAGTCGTTGAATTTTTAGGATTCTATAAAAATCTTGACTGTACCTAATATAATCTTACGTCCTCAACCTAACGAGCCCAATAAAATAAATCCTTCCTTCCAAATCCCAAGCTCAAGTCAACCCCTCAATAGCGTGAAAAAAAATGGCGTTTCGTAACGTCGAGCCATAAGATTTTCTTTTCTCCGTTAATTCATCGGAACGGAACCTGCCATAATGGGAATGACAATTACTTGAGAAAATGTTGATCCGGCAACTCGGCAATCATCCGGGCGTTCGTTTCCTGTGCTAAAGCGGTGCATCGAAGTGCGCCAATATTACGGCGATTGCGTTCCGTCGGTCAGAAATATTACCGATATTATCGAACGCGCTCTTGGCACAGTTGAAGCTAGCGAGCAAAATTAGCTGTTTCAATGAATACCCGCTTTCCTCGATTCTATTCTTCGAAGAAGAAAGGAAAGAAAAGCGCCCACGCGTATCGGGCGATTTAGCACGTTCGCGCGATCCGCTCGAAGAATAATCGTCACGTGCTATTTAATTTGTTAAAGCGAGTTGCGCGTGCGGCCTCGAGAATATACGCGATATCCAGATTATAGACGAACCGTCATGTGCGTTCGGACATACATTTATATCTACATGTCAGGAGTTAAGAACACGCTGGACGCCCAGTCACGAACGCTCGATATAAATTTTATATCATTTTACTCGGAACGAAAACACTGTTTTTTTGTTACAGCCATTCGTGTGGATTTTTCATTTTTTTTATAAGACACTATAGGGTGGATATCAAAAAACCGCAAAAATTCTTGAATTCCTCTACACCTTGCTAACTTCTATCCCTAGAATCCTCTACATGACATACATTCCGTTTTCATACGAAATTATTTTTCCTTCCCTAATTTTGCTTCCCATTTTCAGTCTAAGAATATTACTCGGACGATTTTTCCTATTCTCTCTAGTGAATCAAAAAAAATCTCCTAAAGAAACATTACGTGCAATAAATAAATCGTCAAAAGCAAGAAAAAGAAAAGATGATTTTCCGTAGTATTTCATAAACACGAGTGTGAACGCCATTCGAGTCTCGTATTTGAATACTTGCTTTACAGAAGTGAATTTTTTTTTTTTCTTTTTTCATTGACCTCGAATTTTTTCCTGGTAGCTCCCGATTGGACTTTTCGTACGAATGGTAAAAATAGTTTCAATAATTTTTTATTCAAACTGTTTTTACCATTTTTACCAGCGCTTAAAACTTTAACAGGATTCAAGTGTCGTGTCCGGATCGCGGAACCCTAATGTTCATGTCGGTTTTCCGTTATGCTCGCTGGTGCAACGTCACGAGCGTGATTGCTCGTAGCAATCCTCTCCCCTCCCCCTTACGCTCTCTTCCCCTATCCGTTCTCTTCTCCATTCCCCTTGGCACTTTGTTGTCTCGACTGCGTTATTAGAGCGAGAATTGTGCGCAACTTGAAAAAAAAAAAAATAGCTGAAAAGAGCAAAAGTCAATGTTCGCGTCACGCGGATTTAATGCAGCCACGAGACGCAGCCGAACGAGTGGATTTGAATGTCGATAAAATTTATATACGAGGTATGTATAATTTATATCCCGGGAGGGGAGGGCGGTGTAGGGACAGGTCATTTATTCCAGACGCTTTCATCAATCCGTTGGATGCTCCCGCTAGTACCACACATACGTGGATTGCCAAATTACGCAGTACAGCTTCCATGTGTGCTCTCAAAATAATCGTACAATTGTGAAATTTCCATGCGTTGAACGATAACCAACCAACCCGGAGCCTGTTAATACATATTTATCAAATTGTCGTCTCGACTCCGGAAATACATATATTTTTTTTGTTTCCTCGTGGTGTTTAATCCTATAAAGCGTGTGTGCACAAAAACGAATTAAGGATTCATAGTGTATATTTGCGAACGTGCGCGACCGCAATCACGTTTAAAACGTACCGTGATAAACGAAATACGAATAAATCAACAATAATTTCAGCACTAAGGTAAATAACGTTGAATCGGTAACGAAAGAAGAAAAAAGTCGACTGGGCTTGATGAATGCGCTTGGAATATTGCATAACTAACTAATATTGCGGAAAGGTTCGTTCACTTCGCATTCAAAAATTCAGAGGAAAAAGCTCGATTCATTTTCATGACAACGTCAATCAAACGAACGAACAGACGAAATTCTTAAAAAACGACGTATATAACGCAACGAGTCTATCAGCGGCAGCTTGGAAAAAAGGAATGGAGGGACAGTGGATATTTTCACAGTGATATTCCTCTCGAATTTTCGTCATTTTCATATTCCGATCAACACCGACGTTTTACAATCTTTACCGGCAGCGCGAAGTGCCGGGGCTCTTAGGTGTTAATCTTTATAAAATGATGGACGATCGGGATGACCAAATAGAATAGCCGAGCAGAAGATGGATGCGATCGATCGGTTTTCGCTTAACGGAACACAGGGACTCCTCAAATACGCGTTTGTTGATCGACCGAGCGCCTACCAATCCACCGTTTTGCACTGACTCGGATGGCACACGGCGAGCTACGGAATGGCTTCTATCAGGACAGTGGAGTGTACGCGAGGGATCTTCCGTCCTGTTTCTCCAATTCTCCTGTCTCCACAAGTCGAACAATCGCCGCATATAGCGCAACATCGGCATACCGACGTCACTTAGCGGACATCCTTTGGCTGTGATGCTTCTCCCAATTCAAAAACAATCCCCCAACTTTCGTCACGACTGTCACCTAACGGATAATTGTCAGAGCTTCGAATTCACGGAATTCAAATTAATCATTGACCGAACTGCTAATCATTGATTGATTGCCTAATTCACAATTTTCCGTAATCTCTTTGATACGAAGAATCTTGATTTTACAAGCGGCATCGGTACTTTTCCGTTTTTTTAATCGTGAGAGTGGTGGCAGTTCGATAGAAGGGTTGATGCAATATGTCACTTTCACTCAGCCACGTACTACCGGGATGATGATGTAAAAAAATGATCAAAAATGTAGTTGGAACGTGTAAAGACACAGAAGAGAGAAAATGCAGTAAAGAGAGCATCAAGAAGTCTGTAAATAGAGTATACGAGAAAAATATGGGATTCTGGTGATGAAATTACAGTATTACTGGATGGATATTGAAAATAGGCAAACATTCTTGAAAATTCGAACATTGATCTTGCCTCGAAACTTCCGCCCATTGTTGAATCCTGATTCGCCGGAGGAGCCTTCCGACGTATATTTGGTCAATCGACTAGTCGTTTTGCACATTTTTGTAAACGAGCAATCAAACGTGCACAATTGTGCTGGCAATTAAAATCGAGCGAGTCGGACTTTGCGATTCTTGATTCTGAGCAAGTGTATCAAACATTTTCCTCCATTTCTTTCTCTCTCTCTCTCTCTCTCTCTCTCTCTCTCTCTTTTTCTTTCGATCATGATCGATCGATCGTTTCATTGCCTCGCTAGTGTTTTTTTTTCTTCATCGCTACCACTGAAATCACTCTTTGACTTTAACCATGGTCAACGATCATGGCCAACGAGTATTTCGCTTTAAACGATTGGTCGCTTAAAACGGAATACTGCAAATAACGCAAATGAAGGCCCAGCCCTCACCGTGAGTGTCGCTTTCAATCGCGTTGGAATTGGTCGTCCTGTTTACCGATCTTTTGCCAGACGACAAAATTGATCGTTAGTTAACGACCCGAGCAGTCCTCGTATACGTACATGTTTATGCGGAGCATTCTCTCGCTCGGAAGAGCTCCTGGGGTGCGGACAGGGTAGATGAGGAGTGAGAGGACCAAGCGGGGAGGCGCGGAGCTGGGAGGCGGAAAGCACGTTTATCATTGGCGCCGCATCCTTGGACTGAACCTAGCGACTGAATGATTTATAACCGGGGAAAGGTTTGCACACGATGGTGGTGGCGAAGAGAGCGAGAGAGAGAGAGAGAGAGAGAGAGAAGTGGGGGTGGGGGAAGTCCGGGTGACCTATGCTACAGTGCGCTATACGGTGGTGAACCGCAACTCCGCGGTTCCCTTTATGCACTATACATTAGCGAACCTCGGGGCAAATTGAAACACCCCCAGTCATTTCTGTATTGTCCTCCAAGGAGAGTCATTCCCTGAAATCAAACGTTGAATAGTGTACCGTCATTTTTATTCTTTTTGCCTCAGTTTGAACCGAAACGGTTCCGTACTTTGTCGTGACATCTGGAATATGTTGAAGATGAAATTCGCATCGTTGAATTTTAACTAGAATTCATTCTTTCACGTTTGGTTCATACTTTTTTGGTCAATTTGAAATTTCGAAATCTCGATTTTGAACTCCATTTGTGCACTCGGTTGACGAGCTTCCGTGTTATTTTTATTTGACCATGATAGAAATATCTGAACATTGAAGCTCGCATTAGGAAAGGAATTTCCATTCGAAATGAAAAATGAAAAATTGCAACGCAGTGGAAGATCCGATGATACAAAAAACAAATGAATGTAAATGGGATTTATTGGAATTTTTCCAACGTTTTTGCTGCAAATCGAAAAATGTAGATAATTTTGAATTTTTGGAATTTATCCAGTACTTGAGCTGAATATATTCGAGATATTTGAATGCAAAGAGTCGTTGGGTTTCGGGCAATACTCGGTTGGGTGATAATGCACACGCAAACCTGACCGTATTACGTAGCCCACGAAGTATATACCGGGGTCAATCGCGACGCAACGATAAATCAAATTTACAAACGCCCGCGCGATCCTCGACCCGAAAACGACTGTTTTTTTCGTGATAAATTATGACTGGATAAGTAAAGAAGCTGGGCTAGGTTGCTTTTTTCTTTGCGTTTCCTTCAGTGTTGGTCGGAACGGTTTTTTTTTGTTGGTTCTCACCTGTTCTCTTCGAAAGCTCAATCGCGTTTGAAACTATCTTTTTTGAACCAACATTTCAACTGGTTTCTGGTTACAGTGATTTTCCCAGAAATTCCACGTACCCTCGTGTATTCTTCGTGTTTGCGCCGCTATTTTTTTTTTCTACTCCATTTGCCATTCGTTGATTTTTCGAACGAACTTCCGTACGATTTGCAATCACGATCAAAAAATCTCGATCCCGAGTGAAGCACGTTTCACAGCAGTGCGTCAAATGTCCGATACACAGATACAAGAGCGTCTCTACCAGCAGCTACAACATTCACGAAATACTGAAAAGTTCCACTTTTCCGAATTACCAGCTCGCTTTTATTCTCGTTCCTGCTCGCGTGCTAGTTCGTTTATATTCGCCCAAGAGCGAGAACCGTAGAATTTTTGACGCACTGTTACGAATGTACATCACCACGAGTATTTGACGGCTACTGCACAGCGCGATAGTTACCTGCGAAACATTAGCAAAGTTTGTTTCAATTGGAAGATTTTTATATCATTTGAACTGTTTCGTATCATTAGTCACTGTTGCTCTCGAAACTGTTAAAACGACTTCACTTTCGAACGCGAAAAAAATGATTTGTTTTTCAAAAAAAAAAAAAAAAAAATCCTAGCTGAAGGCAATTTTGTGTGATTCGGAATTTCTTTTCGATCGTCACTTTTCAGGCTTTCCCCTACACGCGGCTATGTAAAAGGCGATCCTATCTCCTCTTCACATTGATTTCACTTCAAGCGAATACACGGCTCGGTATTGCGCTGTCCAGCGCGCCAAATTGTTTCGGATAGGCGCCATCAATGATTTCAATGCACCATGTAGTATAGAACGCCAGCAAATTTCACCAAAAATCTTCTGTCTCCCTCCGTATGGTATTAACGTTGAAATACACACTTGAAGGATTAGTATCGATGGACACAGGATTGTGGGAATTCCAGGAGAGGCGAGTTTCTGCCCATCAAAATCCTGGTCAGATTTTCCGTCAAGCATCACTACGTTCCGCCTTTACCTGGACGCAATCGTGTTTCCATTTCATCGTATACGAATCCGTAGGTAGTTTAGCCCGTAATACTATGTGTAATCCCTTAAACTTTCTACATTAAAAACTCTCCTATTTTTATTCCCAAGTCGTGCAATGATTATTACAATTGAAAAATCAGTGAGTCGAGCTTGTTGGATTTAAGGGGGCGGTTGAATGATCAATTTTTTTCAAAAGTCATGTTTTCACCATTTTTTATAACATTCACGTTTTTTATTCAATCTTTGAACCGAAGGATATGAACAACATTTCTTCCGAAAATGAGAAAGACGAAAAGTCGAAGAGAATGGCAGTTGCTCTCAATTTTTTAAAAATACCTGTTATCACTATTTTGTAAAATTCAAAGCAGAATCTTCTCTGATTATTCAAGTTCAATAAAACAAACAAAAAATAACACCTTTTTAAGCTTGTTATGGAAATGTAAAAAAAAAAACATTAAAGCGAAATCTTTGATCATCGATACCCATCGAAGAAAAATTAATTGAAAAAGAAGTAACTTGGCGTTGCGAACATATTTTTTCACGCTTGTATTTGCATTCGTCCCCGAACGAAAATGTTTCTCGCTTGAACCCCTCACTCCATTCCCTTCGTGTTTGCTTATTAAACTTTTTATTGAGAAGTGTATCGCTTCGGGGGCGAGTCGAATGAAATAAAATAAAACGATCCAATAAGGTAGAACTCCTTCGAAGTGTAATTAAAGCGCGGGCGGATGACTGTGCTGAGTACGTGTAACACGCCAATAGCGAAAAATCGAGGCAGGGAGGAAAAGAGGGAAGAGAAACAGAAAGATATAGCGACAGAAAAAGAGTGAGAGAGAAAGAGAGAAGAGGGATGGGGGGAGACGGCAGAAGAACGGAAAGGCGAGAATAGGGCAGTAGAAAAAAAGAGAAAAAAGAATGGCTGACGAGGGGTTGCTTACGGAATGTGAGAGGACTCTCTACTTGTACGAAATTGGGGAAAAAGCCAAGGCTTTGCTTTAGAAACTGCTACCGCGGTATCTCTTTTTTCCTCTCTTTCTCTTTTTCTCTCTCTCCCTTTTATCCTCGCTGCTCTCGCCCATCCAGGCAACGCTTCTTGAAAGAGGAAAAAAAAAGAACTCGAAACGTATGAGAAAAGAAGCAGGGCAGTAAAGGACCTTAAATAAAGGAAAGTAAGAGAGAACGAAAGTGGAAAAGAGAAAGAAATAGAGAGTGAGAGACCTGCGAGTTGATTGGATCAAGACTCAATCACTGGCATTAGATTGACCGAGTTTTGAGCGGGAGTGTTGTCATGGCAAATTGAATCGTAAAAAGTACATTATTTTTCAAAGGTCGAGAGAATCGGGTGACCCTTCCTCCCTTCGCACTCTACTTTACCCCACTCTTCTTTCGATTTTACTCGCAGCGCGCATGATCGCGAAAAATACTCCGCGTTAATTAATATCCTGTCTGACAGATGACTGACTCTAACTACTGCAGCGAAACGCGAATAAAGTTTCGGATTTTACTTCCCCCGACAAGTGAAACGTCCGAGTGAGAGATGGAAAGCAATTAAAGTGATAAAATCTTCGGCACACTTCTCCTCGAAATCAATTGGGTCTAATTGTTTCCACGAATGTCGGTGCTTCGCCGATTTTATCGATTCGTATTCATCCATCGATTTTTTTTTTTCGTTCTTGTAATTCCGCTCTCTTCGGCAAAAGGTTTCATCGATTTGGATTCGAAATCCCCCCTTTTTTTTTCTTTATTGTACCTTTTGTAAATTAACGTTCACTCGAAGATGTTGTAAATTTTCAATAAAATTTATTTTTCTTGCAAAAATCAACCGCGAAGTCTCTGATCTGAAATATGTATTTTTAATTAATTAATTCATTAGAATTATCTAATGCTAATTAATCTAATTAATATAATCTGATTATTTATTTAGTTAGTTACGATATTATAATACTAATTAATTATCAATTTTGTAAATTTGTGATTTAATAACGCAATTATTTAATGGCATACAATAGTAAACCTTTCAAAAATTGATTCACGGCACAATAAAATATTATGTTCCAATGAGACGATGATAAAAAAATCGGAGCAATTACAGCAATTGAATTGTCCATGAAAAGTACAAGTATTAGAAGGAGGAGATTCCCAAATTCGATGTCTGACCGATACGTGTCGCGACTACTTCAACGGAAGATTCGAGGTAGATCGATCGGACGAACGCAGACGATTTGGAAATGCATACGTGATTTGTCGCCATTGGGGTTCAAGCGATTATGTAGATTAGTATATATATATATAGGACATTCCGTGTCAACTAATGAAACATGTAACTTCAACAGCACTGATGCAATAAAAATTAATGGGGTGGAAAATATTTCCGGTGGTTTATAACCATACATTTATTTCTTTAAATTTCAATTACAAAAAAATCCTAGTCCAACATAATGTTTCAAAAATACCTGTATAATTTCGTATCCACTAACAACGCTTCTTCCTTCATAAAAAGAAATCATTTCGAACTATTAATAATTCGCAGTATGGAAATGATTTATTTATGCAAAAAAAAAACCTGTCACTTCAGCTCGAAATTATTTTCAAGTTCGTCTCGAAATTCAATTCGAAAGTATCTCGCTGTACTGCTTCAAAAATCGCCAAAGGATATTTTCCTCTCCTATTATGCCAAAAAAATAAAAAAAAACGATAAAACACTGGAACGTAGACGTGGACTCGCTTTTGAAACGTGTCTCTCGATCGTGAACGTTCTCAAGGATCGTGGGGATCACAGAGAGACAGAGACTACGAGTTGAACCAAAGTGTCCCTTGCATGCAATCGACTCGGTACTTGGTCACTGGCTCGATTAATTCATCGTCGTTCTCTCCTGCTTTCCACGGTCGTTCTATCGGTCCACCATTCCGTACGAATTAAACCAGTCTTGCATCTATGTACATGGGAATAGGCTCGTCACACTGAGGTTTTCTACCACGTTCGCATTCTATCCTCTCTCCCTCTTTCCTCCGCCCCTCCTCTCTCTTTCTCTATCGTTCAACCAGTGCAGTCCTGAACTGATGGATTTCCTACCTTATAGTGATGGAGATTCGAGTAGTGGCTCGAGAGGATCTCGACTCTCATAGTGAAGAGCTCTCTTTCCCTCTCTCTCTCTCTCTCTCTTTCTCTCTATCTGCCTCTTTGTCTTTGTGTATGCCAAGCAACGTGTGTTAGGAAATAGGATAGACTTCATGAAACAATCATCAAATGGATTCGCAGGAGTCCCGATTCTATTGACCGTACAGATTATTCAGCATGTCCCGTCGGACTCTCCCATTATGTACACCACGAGAGGTGTACGCACGAGTTGCCTCTCCAACGTGTCTCTGCAACACTACAAACGACGTGCATCACGTTGTCCTGTATGCCACATGATTTTACATTATTCCTTCTAAGTTTGGCTACACGAATACACGTGGAAACGCTATGCGCGAAGAAACGACGGAAACAGACGGAAATAGAGTACGTCATCTGTTTTTTTGTATTTCAATTATCTTCGAGAGAAGGGAGGAGTCCCAGTTTCGATGCCTCGTACTGTTTGGCTAATCCAATAAACATTGAAAAATCGAAGACGCGACACGGTATTTTTTTAAAAAAAGACTTTAATTTGTTACAGCACTTTTAGGGAAAAAAAACGTGAACTTTTCAGTTTTGAATTTTCAATTATCTACAATTTTTAAAAATTTTGTTTTCCTCAATTGTTTATTTTTTTAGGCATTTGGATAAAATGATATCCAATGATAATGAAAGTTTCGACATTGAAGTCATTTGTATAAGTAATTTCGGCAAATCGAAGTAACAAAGATTAGAACACATTATTAAAATAAAAATGAAAATGAACAAAGTATTGCAAAATAAAAATTAAAATTATTACAACAATAATTAAAGACCCGTTCTTTTTTTTATGCTTTCAGTAATTTTGGAAAACAGGCATTGTCCTGTTCAATTTGTATTTGTTTATTGATAAAACGATGTAAACTAATTACTAATGGTATCCAGTTCAATTATTCGTTTATTGACGTTTCAGCGGTCAATTCCACGTCGCTGAACCCACACAAACCTAAACTCAGCGTCGTATCTCGCGACGCTTTTTGACCGGAAAGAAAATTAAAACGAGTCCACGAATGAGGATACAAAAATACGAGAAAAATAAATGAAATGGAACGTCGGTGCGTCGACAGCGCGGGAAATATATTTTCCAGTGGACCTTTATATTTCGTGTGTAAGGGAAAAGTATGGTGGGACATGGAGTAAGCTTCTTGAAATCTTTGTATATATTTCGACAATCTCTCTGCTCCCCCCCACCTCCCCCACCCCACACGAAGGTTCTCTCTATAAGCGTGCGTGTATTTCCATGAGCCAATCTTTCGCTGCCGCACAAGCTGTGTTGGATGATAAAACTTCTCGCAGCCGTATAAGGCGGAATGGAGCTTTCCACTTCTTCTAGATTCTTCCCTATATCCTTTGCGCATATATGATTTCCTGTCTACATGAAAATTGAGAGGGAAACAGAAATGTGAATAGGAATGGCGCGGTTGGTACGGGGTGGCAACGGCAAGGTGATGGGGTGGGGGAGGGTGGGGGGCAATGTACTGGCAAGTACTTCATGCTATGATGATTTTCACATATTGCAGACTCGCTGGTATACAGGGTGTCCCTTGGGACGTCTTCCGGTGGAGGATCAGCGATTTCTTCCATCGAATGATAAATATACGTGAATCTTTCTTTTCAAATAGTTTTTTTAATCCCTGATAAAAAATTTTGACTAGAAAAAAAAAACAACGAACACCAAGAAATTTAAAAAAAGCGTCTGGAAAAATTAGATCGCATCATTGCGTATCTTGTAAAAAATCTTTGAGTTTTTATTGACTTTATTATTAGTCGAGTACGCGATTAAATTCGAAATGTTGTGCAAAAAATTATTATACCGGAGGAATTCTAATTTTATAGACATTGCATTAGTACTAAAAAAAAAAAGAAATCATATTTGTATTGCAATTAAGAATTGACAGAAGCATTGTACGAAGGTACGATTTATACACCGTACGCGTAATCTAGAAATGCGATGCAACACCTCGGCGTGTATTGTTGAGAAAAAACCTCGCCGAAGGTTCACGCCCACTTCACCAGTTTTATTTTTTTTCTTTCTCTCCGGTAGTTTCTTTAATACCCATCCCGATGGAAAATTCGCATTGCATGATGCATCGAAGAAATCGGAGGAGAGAAGAAATCCGATAGGAAAATAAGAACGTGACGTTCAATATTATTTATTTATACTCGAATAAAATATAGGCGATGTTTGCTGGTGAAACTTCTTCCACCAAAAAGAATATAAAAAAAAAAAAAGAAAACGAAAAATGTGTTTCATATTCGTCCGCGGGTATTCCCCTGTATTCCCGTTGATTTGTTACGCGTAGTTTGATGCGCGAGTACTCGTCGCGGTTTTTACGTGTAAGAAAGTTGGGGTCGATGCGGGCTTCGCGGAATTGATAGTGCGTCATTACGACTGATATCCTGTTACTTCGGTGCACATCGCGAAGAAGTTGCGAAACAAGATTTTGCACAATCCGCGAGAATTCCCCACGGGACTCCCCCATCTAACTCGTCGACGAATATCGTTCACTCGCATTCGAATTTACAATTTTTCCTCGTCACATCGAGGACAAGGCCACAAGGAGAAAACTCTAATTGTCCAATTATGCGAACTATCGGAGGAAAATCCGGTAAGTTGAATGATGATAGTAATGACCAAAAAGCAGTGATAACAACCACAACTTTATTAGTCTAAAAAAAAAGAGAAACTCGTATGTGCCTGTTCTTGCAAAAATAATGAATAATTAATTTGAATATAAATATTTTACGATTAAATATAATTATTGAGAAAAAATTGAATATTTGTAAATGAACATTGAATTATTAACATATAAAACTAGGATTGGATACCCTATTATAATAAATTGATAAATTAATCTATAAAAAAATGGTTTATTAGTTAATACATGAATAAATTTAAAAAATTTGGCGACTGCGATATTAAAATGCATTATTTCGAAATAATTATCGTCGATTGCCCGAAAGGAAAATGATCGAATCGCACGTGCGGCTGTCGTTGAAAAATATACAAATGGCGTGTTCACGTGCGTTATCGCAGCGATGTCAATGCAGCTCCAGTTATAATCACGAGCTCCGATGGAAATAAAAGTTTTCTCCGGACTAAGCGTCCGTTTCTCGTCCACCTCCGATATTTCATCCCACCACAATCGATTATCAAAATAAACGACATCCACGTCGTTGACAAACATTTCCCTCCGTGTTACCCTGCTCCATTGCGAGCATTTAATAAATTTCACGTCATCGCAATAAAAGCCCGCGGGTGCATTCTCGCAAAAAAATCCTTTCCTCGCGAATGTACGGGGGATAATAATAATAATTTGTAATGTGGAAAAAAAACACGTCGTTACTGTGTTTCGTGGATTTCTCCTTTTTACTTTATTTTTTGCATTCTTGGAATGCGGAGCTTTTCGAGTTTGTTAATTAAACTCGTCGTCGGGATCGCAAACAAAAAAATAATATACGCGCGCAAAAACAAATACGAAAACGCGGTGTTTTTTCTCTGGAAGCACGCGAAAAAAGTTGGAAAAATTGGCGAATTACGAACGCCACGGGTGCATTTCAAAATGTTGAAAAATTATTATCTTTTACGTCTTAAATCGAAAAAGTAATTACGGAGTATTCGTAAAAAGTGACGGATTCATTAGTAAAATCAAATTGTCAAATTTTGTTGGTTCAGAAGCTACGAAAACATGATTTTTATTCGAAAGAATGATTTCTTTCCTTATCCCAATGCCTACCTCATTTCCTGTATTACTGATAACACCACTAATCGTGAGTTTGCCCATACAAAGGTCAATTCCTTGATATACCGCAATTCCAACCTCATTTACCAACGTTTTCCAGCGAAGTACGGCGATTACGAGCTTTTTTGTAAATGCACGAGGTCGCGTACTTCGATTAAACGCGTGTGAGATACATAAATAGGATTTCTCTCGCTCCACAGGTTATCGCGGAAATTCCGTGAGGGTCGGCTCGTATAATTGCCTCCTGAAACTATACGACTAAGCCGCGTAATTTTCCTCGACACACTCTCATCCGCTTTCTCTCCTTCGACCAACACCACCAACCAATCCCCTCTATAACCCCATCGGGGTGGGGGAGAGTTCCTCTCTTATCGCCGACAATCTTGAGCGCTTTATACTCATTACTAATGAACGTATTAGAGTTTTCACCGTTCTCGACTTGGCAAATACGATTGCGAGAGAAACGAGGAGGAAGAGGGTTGGTTGGGGGTGAAAGTGGAGAGAGGAAAACCCCTTTGAGATTTAAACTCCCGTGGCAAATAGTTGCCCCGATGAGTACGCTGGCAATCTAATAAGCTTCTCCTCCTTGGCACTTTATAATCGTATATAAAGTCTGCACTTGTCGTTTACATCAGCCTCTCTCAATCGCTGAAAGAATACACCGCGACCAATCCAAAATCTATCCAGTTTTGGAAATCCACCTTTGGAAAACGGAAAAAAAATCCAAAGACCAATTTGTGACCCCGTACGGTTTTATAAAATTTCGGTATATTGAAAAATAATGGATTTATGATTCTACGTTGAACGTACGGTTTAAATACTTCCTGAGTTATGGAAAATAAAAAGATTTTTTTACTGAGTTGAAAAAAGATGACTGAGTTTTTTAAAATTAGATAATAATTTGTTTCTTTGTCACATGTACGTCAATTTCTTTTAAGGAGTAAAAATAGAATTCATTTTGTGTAAATAAAGTCATGTAATAAAGTTCATATGCAAAGTTCTGTTCGAAACCCAATAGTTTTTGAGTAATTCAAGGACGAGTTATTAAAGAACATAAAATGGTTTTTTTTTAATATTCACAGCTGTGAATCTTTGTAAACATTCCCTCCTGTTAGTGGTAATCAGTGACGAAAAAATTACAAACGATGATAAATTTATGAAATTTTTTAGTATCTGCATAAATAAATTTCCGGGTAGGGGACGAAATTATAATAAATTACCGGGCGTATGAGTTACGAAGAATTGTAGAATCCAACGCGGTCGACGTTCTTCCGTACTTGGAAATACAAGTTTTTGTTTATACTCTTTTTGACCGCCTTTTTCCTAGCTCGTGCAGGAATGTTTGTGAAAAAAGTGCATACGAGCGAGGAAAAATACTTTAAAAGATTAATGCATATCGGTGACGACCACTGCGATTGCCTGAAAGGTCTCGCTATTTTTTTTTTTACTAATCTATTCGAAGCGTTTGCGAAACCATTGTGCCTCGTGTTTTACTGCTCTTTAAATGCAAACGGTCTTATCATCAACGTACAATCAAGTGAAATGCCTTCCGCGAGAATTCTTGAATAATTTACACTTTGCGTATAGTTAATATTTTCGGATGACACACGACGAAGACTTGTACATGTTTTTAAAAATCGTGTATTGAAATCTTTATATATCGATTGTTATGAGACATTTGAAAATAATGGAAAATAAGAAAATACTTGATAAGAAATATGGAAATATGTTTCCATAAAAGAAAGCATGGGTTTTTCGAGAATAATTTCGTTCCCTGATAAACAAAATTGTGGCAGTATTTTTTCAAAGATTGAAAATACTGTTGAGAAGAAGAGAAAAGCCAAAAAAAAAAAAAAAAACGAAGAAACCAGGGAAACGAATTTGCGACGTACTAAATCATAAAGTAAATTTAGCGTTTACTTCATATTTGCATTTGTTTACTTTTTCCACGTTGATAATAAAGAAAATTTAAGCAGGCTCGCTATCGCGGCTCAGTCTGCAAATAACCTTCGATATTATTATTCAATTTTCTCGATAATGATGAGTGGCCACGAGCGAACGGAGTTTGCTGAAGAGCGAAAAATAAAAAACAGAAAAAAAATATCCGAGCAAAAATTGTCCGTGATCCGGAAGTAATGATGAAAAATAAATCGAAAGCACGCCTTATTCGTAAAATTGGTGCGGCCGCTCACAGCGAACGCTATTTGCTCATTGAACGTATAGCGAAACGGGTCAACCAAGAGAACATTGATATTACCGCTCCCCCCCCCCTTTTTTTGTCAAAAGCAAGAACTCCAATGTGGGGATTTCCGTGCTACCCGCCAAGCGTCATATCGGATTTTGCAGCGGCTGATTTTTTAATCCGGTTTTAAAGCACGAACGAGCATATGTATGCTTTTCGTTCGATAAAAACAAATGTCATTGCGCAACAATGAATACGCCTCTGCACTCCGACTACATTATTGTGTAGGCGCCGGGGATTAAGGTCGTTCCGTTTTTGAAAAAGCCTTTTTCGCTGCCGTATGCGCTTTACGAATCACCAAGTGTGGCTGCAAATCAGCACAGAGGATAGAAGAACTCGCGATATCGTTTTTCCAAAATAACATTTTTATCATGTTGAAAATCTATTTTATTTATACGATGGGTACAAAAACAAAGATACAGAATTTGTTACTCCGGAAATAGTCGTCTTTGTGGTTACCTTTAATTTTTATTTGAATCACTTTTTTCGACGTTCGATTTCTTATGCAATAAATACTGAAACTGAGTATAAATGTGTGATAGTAATTTCTCTAATGACTATTATCTCAAATTAAATACGTTAAAAAAAACTGTATTGATTAACCTTATTAAAAATGTTAAAACTTGAACACTGTAAACGTTTATTTATAGTCACATGTGACTTCGTAAAACAAATTATTTTCTTCTTTTTATGAAATCAAATAAAAGCTTATTTGCTAACAGTATCTTTTTAACACATATGCAAATTATCTTCTACTTTTTAATATTTGATTTTACTAAAGCTCTGTTACATAAGAAATTTAATATTTTATCGATGTATGTTATGGAGGTGGGTGAAATGTTGGTTTTCCGTTTTGTAGCTCACAGAGAATCAAGTTAAATAAAAGCTTGTTAAATTCGTTTCCCCACATGATGGTTATGTCAGGTTTCGAAGAGAACCGACGAGTATATGCTCCGAAAAGTTTTGACATCCAATCAGGGGCTAGTTTTATTCGACTTTATCGTTATTCGATGTTTCTTTTTTGTTTTTTGATTTTTTTTCCCCAAGTCGTATTTTCGCATATTTTTTTTAAGCGGAAGAAGAGAGAGTGGCAGAGAGAAAATTGGACAGCGAAGTCCTCGAGTAAACTGAAGATACCTCGCAAACCGTAGGCTATCGCACCACTGATAGCCCCAGCAAACTGCTGTTTTTCTTGGCAAAATTACATCCATATTTACATTATTATCTGCCCATATACGAGACCATGCATACGACGCTAGGTCGACTTCTAGCGAACGGTAAAGAGACCGTTCTCCATGCGAAAATTGCCAAGTATAACTCGGCTGGACGAGCCCTTTCGTTTGCCACCTGGCGATGTTAAATATGTATATATTTCGGTACGAAGCTGAAGTTGGACTGCATACAATACTTATGGTAATTGTTTGTCAGGCAGATTAATTCGAACCGCCTCGTACTCGTCCTCGCTGTGAATTTGTAGTTCACTGCAGGCTCATCATTTGGAAATGAACATTCTCCAAAAATGTTCCAAGTACTTTTAGTACCAAAGAATATACAGCGTTGTTTCGCGACGAGTAGCAATTACATGGGGAAGTTGAGTATTCTGAAAATAAGGAAAAACGATCCGAAGTACAGCATAATAAACATGTCTAGCAAGGATGAAACACAAAATAATTAAAGGTCTTTAAATGGAGCTCGTAAGAGAATTACATTAGGACTTTGGTATGACACGTTTAGTATATTATGATTATTATAAATAATCTTCCAAGAGAACAAATTGATAAATCAAATGATAAATAATAATTATAATGTCATATAAATTATACAACAATAATAAATATTAAAACAAATTACAACTGTAATATCAATCGTATAATATAATGTAATATTCAGTATTTTAACTATTCCGATCAACATCATAAATAATGAACTATTTGTCTATATTAAAGTACGTATTCTTAAAAAAAAAACACGAGGCTACCTTAAAATTGTTATCCGTGCACCTTTCTTCGTTGCTACTTCTTATACGACTTCTTCATTGATTCCTCTTTGTTTCTCCTCTTCTTTCATACCAATCTGAAATTCAAGCGCACACTCCACTCCCGTACAGAAGATAACTAGTGAATCAAGAGCGAAGATAGCGATCGTAATATCGAAAGAGAAAGCTTTGTTTTCTTATCTCGCTGCATTTCAGTGGAGCTCTAAATAAAAGGGCGGAGGGGTTGGAGGAGCTTTTTCCGGGGTCACGTGGATTACGGGAACATCCGGTATATCACGACTGTCACTCCACTCTCTCGCTGAGATTTATATGAAATTGGGACTTTTTGTTCGAGGAGGAGAACCACACATCGAGTGCAGTGGCATAAAACAAAAATTGGTCTTTGTTCTTCTCTCTTTCTCTCTCTCTCTCTCTCTCTTTTCTGTGTCCTTCTCTCTATGAGTTTCATTGGTACAATAATCCATCGAGGAAATACTCAGTGGTCGAAGTATCCCGCGTTAACGACACCCTTTGACATTCGTAGAGCTCTTTGAAACGTTTTAAAGCTTCAGAAGCAAGGAAGAGGGGCAAGGGTGAAAGAGAGAGAGAGAGAGAGAGAGAGAAAGAGAGCGTAACGCATACACAGGATGAGAGAGAACACCAAAAGGTGGTTGGGGAGACTGACATATACATCGCCATTTGAACGTTCGTTATTGCCCTTTCAAGCGAGAATTGGCACTGTAGAAAACCATTGGAGTCATAAGGTTGCAAGGTTGAAAGGAACTTCAGGGACAATGACACCGTTGCCACCACGATTTCTTTCTTTCATTTTCTTTTTTTTTTGAAACAATTGATTCACCAATTTTTCTTCAAGAATTTTCTTTGATTTCTCGACAAGTCTCGAGAATGTTACCACATTTATATTAATATTATTTTTTACGTAAGGAAAAAAGGGTTAGAATAATTATTATAGTTGTTACAATTTTAATCACTTTCATTAATAATCAACGCGTTCTTGGTACGATTTTTGTTAGTTCAAACAGATTCCATTTCCAAGGAATCTTTTTTATATGTATTTTTATCCAATGCAAATAAATTGTACAAGTATTTGACATGATTTTCTAAATCTTTTTTCTGGTTTTTGGCACGAAAAGGGCTATCGTTAGAAATGCAAAATATTTTATTTAACCTACATATACAATAATGCAAAATATTTTATTTAACCTACATATACAATAATGCAAAATATTTTATTTAACCTACATATACATAGCGACGATTTTGACATTTTCATCATTGGAGTTGAACGTAAATCAATTTTTCTTACTTCCTCAACTTCCCCGCCGATTTACGATCCTAGAATTGGCACGTTCCAACATTTTTTCTCGACAATTCACAACTTAAAATCCTAATTAAACGAAAAATAGTTTCCCGTAATGATAAAGATGAACTCATAATAAAATAAAGAGAACAATATTATTTCTGTAACCGATGCAGATTTCAAAGTCATTGTACAGTGTCCCTCTGTTCCTCGTGTATTTAGATAACCCGATGTCCTCTAGTATCTTCACTACGCGCCATGAGTTTTACCCCTCGACTACCCTCAAGTCTCGCTTCTTTGCTCGTAACCGATCTTCACCCAGCATTCCCTCAAGTACTAAAAAAAAAAGTCTGGTCTTGCTCCGTGAAGGATACGCTTGCGAATAACTTTTCGAGCCAATGCACCAGCGGATACGCGAGCAACAGTGGTACTCTCCTTGAACTCCAACCTCGAACAATCCGAAAAGTCGAAAGACGTATCGAGGATTTGTTTTGCCTCCAGCCCGGCCATCCTTTCCCATTCCCTTCATCTTCTTCAACCCTCGGTACAGAGTAAACATACATACATCATGTATGAAGCTTTTGACAAAATGCGCATAAAACATCCTCGCGATGTTGCTGTTGCATCACGACCAGCGTATACGCGGTTTGAAGGGTGGAGGGGGCGAGAGGGGGCGAGAGGGGGCCGGGGGCTGGAGGAATCGCTGGTAGTCGTAAAATCTCTGCGGTACTTATACACATCCGTTGCCTCATTCCTTGCGGAGAGTAAATAAGTGACGTAGCAAGGATGAGTAGAGGGTTCTCTCTTTCCTTCGTCGGATATTCTTTTTGCCCGAGACTCGCGAGATTCGCAACGAGCTTCGGTCGCGAGAACCGACTCTTCGTTGCGGCTGTGTACGTCCGTCCGTTTCCGGAGCTGACAATAAGGGAGAAAGTTTCATCCCTCGAGAGTTTTTTACGCTCGCGTATGGCTTCCTACTCGAAACGTCGTCTTCGTTTTACACAATTCTTCATTCGTCTCTCCTCGTTTAGTAGTTTTAGCAATAGTTTTACGAGTTCGTAGTGGTATGTTAAAATTTTAAGGGGCCCTGTTTCAGGACACGTTCAGGTTGCCTAAATGCTTTGGTAGGGTAGTCAGAAGGTAGCTTGATAGCGGCCCGATTGGAAATGAGTTGGATCACGCATGGGCCTGACTTAGTTTTCTGATACAGCTCTTATCGGGTTGCTGAACGATTTATCTTGTCCAAAAGCGATTCAGTTATTTCCAACGGAAGCTTTGAGGAAAGAAAAAATATATGCTCGTACACAGTTTGGAATCAGGTCGCATTTTTCGGACGTAAATCATACTGTAAAAACATAATTTTGTTATAATGTACATAAAATATATATTACACGCGAGAAAAGTGAATAATAAATCAGTAAATAATGAAACAAACTTTAGACTCGTTCTTTTATTTCGTTCCGTTACGTCACACGTTTAGAAAAGAACATTTATGTTTTCGCTTCACGAACGTTTGTGCTCAAGTTTGACAAATGCACCGAAAAATTCACGTTCGGTTTGGATGAGCACGAGAACGAAAGACGACGGATGAATTGGAAGAATTTTACTACTGGAGTCCCGCAGTTTGCGATTTATCCTGGAATTTTCACCGCGACGCATTTGTCAAGTCTCGAGTGCTCTGATATTGCAAATTCACTATTTATGACCTCACGCACATGGATAATACGCGTCTTTGGATGAAGCGAGCCATAGTGCGATGGTGTCGCGTTTGTGCGTATTTCGTGGACTTATACGGAAACGCCTCGAAAAATAGGTACGGTGTTGTCATTGCCCAGGCCATGGACTAGGTACCTATTCGGTCTTATACTTTGGATAGACGGATAAATTCGAGCTTCGAAGGTTCAACCTCGACTCATACACCGATAGCGCAAGAACCGAGACATTAAAGCACACCCCGGCTACCATTACACGAAACGACCATGGTGTTCCGTACACCCTCCACCTTGAGGTTGCTCCGTTCGTGTTTGGAGACTCAAACTTTTGGCTCTCCAAACTCTCCTCTCCCCCTAGTTGCACCTCTAAGTTGTTTTATCGGATTTACCGTGCAGGTACTTGTGCTCCATGCCTCCCACAATCACACTCAAATTGCGCCAAGATATTCCCAAGATGGAAAATTCTTTCGCAGAATTTTCACCCCCTGAGAAATTCGGTACGCTCCTGGACCTCATGCTCCGGGCTCTACTCTGGATTACAAAAGGAGAGCGCAACGTTTCGCCTCCTTTTTGAGATTTTCTCGGTTATTGCGGTTTTAATGGAAAAATCCGTAGAATTTTTCCATGCGTGGAAAAATCTGTAGAATTTTTCCATACGTAGAAAATTTGCGTTTCGGGAAGTGTACGTGGACGAGGATTTACTTTGCAGGCAAAATGATCGGAAATATTTGTAATACCTGACTACGTTTTTTTTATCAAAGATAATTTGTACGAAATATTTGTGGTGTACATATTGATTCGTGGGATTTCTATTTCTTCGATTTATATGCTATTTTTTAACGGATTTGTACTTTCCATTTTGATATTTTTTTATGTTGTTATTTTTTAAGTAGCTTTTTTAAATGTCTTTATTAAGATTATGATTTATTTAAAAATCTATATATGATGATGATGAATATACGATAAAACTATTCACGCTACGAAACTTTTTCGCAACTTGAGTCTCATAAACTCATTTTTACCAAAACTTATGGTTCATATCGGCTATTATAGCCATAGTGGCTTTTCGTCATAGCTCCTCTTTTCGCGATCGCCCGGAATATACCAAATGTAGTGCACGGAAAATTCGCAAAATGAAATTTCGATCCTTAATAGCCTGTCCCGGCACGAGAAGTAGAGCAACCCGTAACAACGAAGTACGGCGGCGGAGAAAAGGGAAGTTAGTAGCGTTGCTGCAGTTAAACGTCGTTACGCGACCGTGAAAATCGTGAGGGTTGAGCGAACTGTTCGCTAAGGGTGGTAGCCAAAGTGCAGAAGAGAAAGGGACCAAACGAGAGAGGGAGAGGGAGAGAGAGAAAGAGAAGGAGCGAGAGAGACGGACAGAAAAGAGACCTAAAGGGCAATACCGGCCGCACATTCAGTGTAGTGTTCGCGTATTATAGCGCCACATAGCGCCCTCCGTACTTTATATTATGGCGAAGCAGGTTTATATTGTTTGGCGGCACGTGTACGGTACGTATACCGAAGCGAAAATTATATATGGCTGGGGTTGGAAGGGCGATAAAGAGGGAGGCGAGGATGGGCGGGGAGGAGGAGGGGGGGGGGGGTCTGGGATTGGAGAGCCCAACGGGGAACGGACTTTGGAATATTAGGCTCCTAATAGCGTCTGGACCATAACACGGTGAGGAAATGTCGAAGGGGGAATACTCGAAAAATCCCCTACAACTCTCGCTCCCTTTACATACGCAGTACAGTGGGTATACATTTTTGTACAGGACGTTCTAGTTTTGAAAAATATTACATCTTATTGTAGATAAATACGAATAAAAATTGTTTATTCGAATCGTTATGAAATGAAAAACGTTAATGAAAAACATCTTTAATGAAAAACGTCGAATTTAATTTCCTCAGATCCATCATTTGGGGAAATATATATTTTTTGTTCAGATTTGAATTCTAGGTTATCACGGTAAAGATTTGTATAATTATTGAAGTATTTTACTTGCGATTTCAATGAAGAAAAAAATAGAGAAATTGAAAAATAATGATTCTCGTTGCGAACTTCAATCTTATCCTGTGAAAGGGGCTAATGGATAAGAATGTCAAGTCTTATTTTGGAGAATTTTTAAGTTATCTTGGTAAATTTGACACCGCGTCTTGAGTTCTTTGACTTCTTTTTACGTTTCGGGTGAAAAACGATACCGGTATTTTGGTATACGAACGCTCTCGAAGAATCTACTTTGCGGTTGTCGGAAAGATGGCACGCAGTACGAAGTGTCTTTGCGTAAACGCTGTACAAGCGTACAATGTTTCGAATCTAGGACAAATCTACTCGAACCCCTTTGAAATCGAATTACGGGACGCCAGCCTTAGTTTCGGTAATCCGATCAGTGACCGAACGTTGTTGCGAAGCAGCCCTCGATGTTTGATCACTGATCAGATTACCCTCGAGAAACTCCGGCCCATCCGGATAATTTGTTCCGGGCTCCGCGTTCACCACCCGTACCGACGACGGGACGACACAAATTTCTTACTTGTCAGCTACGGTATTTCCAGTTATTTCTTAATAACTCATTTCATTCGGGATTCGAGATAAGAAAGCGCTGAGGATATCTGACGAGATTTAACGTTGTATCCTCTCAATTTCTCGAATATAAATTGAGAGATTTGACATAAATACCTCGACCATTTTTCATAAATGTTAGCTAGGAAACCACGATTTAAACGTTAAAGTCTTTTCTTCATTGTGAAATAGTTTTAAGGTAATATCCAATGGAAAATTTTCAGCTGATTACCAATATGATCGAGTTTCCATCGAAAGCACTGTACACAGCAAAAACAAATCGTGTTTTTTCGGGTTAAAAATGTTTTTTTCCATTTTCCTAGTCTAATTTTGCACTTTCGGCAAAAACTCGGGCATATTCGTAATCAGCGGAAAATTTCTAGTCAAATATACCCTTTTAATACTTAAAAAACGGAAAAAAATTTTTTTTCGACCTCCCAGGCTACTTTTCCAAAATCTCAAAAATCACGATATTTCAAAAGGTCGTAGAGTGAGCTTCTCGTTGGCTATGGGGATTCATTG